>PVJA010001523.1:0-125844 GCA_004027025.1 Myocastor coypus
GGGGGAGGGGAGGAGAGGGGAGGGGGAGAGAGAGAGAGGAATTCCACAATAGTTATTGCATTGCATAACGTTGACTTCAAGTTAGATTAGCAGATATAAGCATGCAAAATGAGTTTTTAAAAAGTAACAAGAAATTATAAAGGGGAAGAAAAGCTGCTTTAAGCTCCTTTCAGTAGTCCAGCAGAAATCAGCAGCACGGTTATACAGGCTGTCCTGTGTGTATACAGAAGTACATATCTCCCCTTCTGTCCTTCTTTCTTTTGTCCTTTTCTTCATCCCAGCTATAGAGATCGCACTCATAAGTGAAATAAATAAGACCCACATGTGCAAATATCATATTGTCTCGCTAGTTCAAGGACCTGAAAGAATAAATAAAATCTGAAAGGTACAATAGATACTGTGAAGGAAAACAAAAAAAAAAAACCAGCCACTCATTTTAACAGGACCCTGGAGGCCGCCCCCCTGCAGTCCCTGCCCTAGGGGCACCACAGACACACATGGGTCCTGGGACCTCCCCCGCCAGGTGACCCCTCCTCACAGGTATATGCAGAACAACCATCTGGCCAACCCTGCTAAAGTGGACTCCAACTTCCTGTCCTCTAAACTAGAGAATTTCCAGTTCATAAAAATTTACGCTCACTATTCAGGGATTCAGCGACCCTTTGCTTCTTGAGGGCCCCAACCCCCGTTTTAAGCATGGTTGTAAAATGCCCGTCCCCTTTTCATCCAGTCTGCCATCACAGCTACGACACAGAAAGCATCAGTCACAGAGGGCAGGGCAGGTCCCGCCCCAAAGGAGGGCCCTAAAGGAGGGAGAGACACTCACTGCCACCACCAGCCGCCCCTCTTCCACCTGCTGCGGTACTTACTTGCCCCCCCCCCCCGGGCTGCTGCTGCCTAGGCCTGGCCTGGGAGCACAGGACCGGGAGCGAGCGTTAGCTCCGAGAAGCGAGAAGCGGCGGGGTGTGCGGTGACGTGTCCCCACCAGCCTTTCTTTCATCTCTTCAAGGTGCCTGATAGACGTTTGTGGTAGCAAATGCAGAAAGCACACAAACAACAGAAGGCTGAGCCTGCCCTGGGTCTGCATCGCCAGCTGTGTGCCTGGCTTCGGGGTCTCTTATTACAGTGGACGGGCCTGCGCACCCCGCACGGCACGGCTCTGGGGCACTTAATTATCAGCCACGCACACCTGCCCATCTTACAAATTTTCATCATCATTCTAAATGTCCAAACACAGTACTGTGGGGAAAACATCATTTATTTAACTCGCCTTTATGATTTATGTTGGGTTATTTCTAATTTTTCAATATTGTAAGTAAGGTGGGGATAAACACCCTTAATCTTTTCATATTTGTCTATTATTTCCTTAGAATAAATTATTCAAAATAGAATTGTCAGACCCCAATGCAGGGACATCTATCATGCTTTTAATAAACACAGCATATGATCCGTCAGAAAATATTGATTGTGAGCAGACACCCAGGCTATTATCGCCTGAGAACATCCACTCAAGTCCATAAGATTTCGAAATTTAAGTTTACCCAGGTATAGTCTCAAGAATGCTTGGGCATTGAGTTAGGGCATGACTTTCGTTGAGCATGTATGTTCAGTTTCCCATGATGCCACGGAAATTTTGGCCCTTTGCAATTTTAATTTCTGGTCAGTAGTATATGTACATTGTATTAGAAGTAGTGTCACTTTAGGAATGTGGTCCTGGGAGCATTAGATGAGGTGACCTCGCCTTCCTGCAGTGCTATGATTTTTACGCAGGGGTCTGTAATTTACTAAATGTGCCGCTCCTTCTCTGAGGTTTCTCTGACACAAGTAGCACTTTCTGAAAATGTTTGCAAAAGAATTCAATGATATCAGCTGGCAATGAAATTAGGTTAAACTGTAAAAGTAGGACATCCAATTCTACCGGGCGCCTTAGCTTCCCAGTGGAAATCTTGCGTGGATTGGCCAACAAGCCAGTGGCCAGAGCTGTCCGCGCCCTCCAGAGCAAGCCGAGGCCTCTGACGTGGAAGGAGCTGAGCTGGCCGTTCACATCAGGAACAGCTGGGCAGACACCAGAGCCATCAGTGGCACCTGTGCAGCGAGCGGGCACATGTGGCCTCCACTGGGTACAGTGGGGAAGGGGACAGGTGGCCCATGGGGCCCCCTTTTTATCCCATGCACTCAACTGTGTTAATTTTCTTAACCTGTAATTATAAACAAATATACATGCATGTGCAGAAAGACATGCATGTACTTTTCTATGTACATCTGCGTGTATCTATTCTTACCTAAGAGCTGAAAGCAAACGAAAATATTAACCACGGCTCCCTCTTGGTAGTGAGAGTATGGATGTAATTTTTCTGTTCTAGAGTTGCCTATGCCTCCAATTTCAATAGGCTGTTTCTTCTGTGACAGAAAATATGGCTATCTTTTAAAGTACACACACGCACACATACACCACACACACACACACACACACACACACACACACACACACTCCTCTTTCATCCCGGCCTTCTGGAGAGTGAATGGGAGAGTGAATGGCAGATGGCATCCAGCTAAGGCCTTGGCAGGGTGCGCCCTCACCACTCAGAAGCGTAGGCCACATGCTGGCCAGACCCCTTGCCAGGCAAGGTGCCGCTTCTTGTCACTGGACAGCGGCTCTGTCCTGGCATCTGGTCTCTGACAGCAGGCTCTGCCCAGCCACTCGCTGGCTCACCCCCAGGCAGGGCTCTGGACACTAGGACGCTGCGCCGATGGCTAGCACAGACCTCTGCCTGCAGGGACCACGTTGCCTCCTCAGCTGCAAGGCCCCATAGGGCATGGTGCAGAGGCTGAGGCAGGGCAGCTGAGTCCAAGGATGTGTAGTCTTCAGGAAGGCAGCTTTCCAAATCATCCTCTCATGAATATAGAGAGAGTCAGGGTGGCAACCTCCGATCCATGAGTGGGCCCAGGCAGAGAGGGTGCAGCCGCATGGGAGTGACCAAGGCCCTGAGCCCATAGTAGAAAGGCAAGGAGGGCTGTGGGGGCCCCGGATGTTCTCCTGGGTGAGCCGTGCTGCAGGCTTGCAGAGTGAGTGTGTGTTGCCTGGACATAGGTGCTGGGGTAGGGCAGATGGTGAATGGTCAGTGCTCCGAGCAACCTCCTGACCGTGCGGTTGAGTTGCTCTAGCCCCGCTCCCACGGTGCTTTGAGGCCCCCTCTCAGGCCTCAGGGTACACTATAGCTCGTGGACTTGGGCATGCCCAGCCTTCACAGCAAGCGTCTACGTACTGGGTGCATCCCCTCACCTCATCCAGCAGCCGTCCCGGTGCCCACTCAGGGAGGGCCTTCTGCATGTTGGGAGACACATCCACAGACAATTTCCAAAGCAGCCGTTGGCACCTCCCTAAAGCCACCTGCCTCGTGCCCTCTCGGCTGCCTTGCCTAAAGCCACTCCAGAGGCTGTGATAAGGCGATGAGCAGCTTCCCGATTCCCTAGGTGAGAAGATGCAGGGCAGAGGATTCAGCGACTTACTCAAGGTTGCTGCTCAAGAAGACAAGACGGGAGGGGCACGGGACTCACGCTCCCGCCCTACCCCCAGCCTGGGTGCGTGCGTCCGCATTCCGTGTCTCGCTAAAGCAGTGTCAATCAAAATGAAGATATCTGCAGAGCTGCAATAATGTAAATGCACAGCTCCCCTCCCAGCGGAATGCGGCACTACACAAGATTTGCAGTAGGCCAAAATCAATACCGTTAGATCCATGTCAGTGGGAAGATCTAATCCTTTAAAAGATGCACCCATGTGCCCAGCAGGGCTTTGCAAGGGTGCCTCAGAGCCTCGGGGTGACCTGAAGGGACCCCACGGTAGAGGGAGTCCGCAGAGCCCCACTTCTCTGTGCCTGCTGGATCCGGGTCCCTTCGCTGTGAGAAGGTGGAGTGACTTGGGGAGGCCACCCAAGGCCCTGAATTTCCCAATGACTGGGAGACACTTCCTGCCTCTAGAAGGGCTGCCCTAATTTCAGGGGAGAGGGACATGTGAAGCTGCTGTGCACCCGTTTTTTCTTGTTACTATAACAAAACACCTGAGGCTGAGTACTTATGAAGAAAAAAGAATATGTTTTCCTCAGAATTGTGGGGGCTGCAAATCCAAGCAGCGAAGCACTGTCTGCACAGTCAGCCTCCTGCCCGTGCCTCCCAGCACCACCAGGGTGGGATAGGGAGAGATCAGTGGTGTAGCTGGACAGGAAGTCAGCAAAGGGGCCAGGGCCAATTTTGGGACCTCCCATCAGATGCCACCTCCTAGAGGTGCCACCACCTCGCAACATCCCTGAGCTGTGCCCTATGCCAGGGTCCTTAGTGGGTACGGCTGAGGTGAGCATGTTGTCTCTGTCCTAGTGCACCTACAGGTCCAGCTCTGCCAGCTCCACCCAGGATAAGAGGGAGCAAGCCAGGCAGGAACTGAGAGAGGAGGCGGGGCTGGGAGAGGGGCCCCATGATTCAGAGGGAGCCCCTAGAGTGCCCTGCACATCGGGAGCCCTCCAAGTATTCTATACCCTATGGCAGGGCGCAGCCCAGGACACGCCCACCCTGAAGCCAAGCGTCCTGAAGCGCACTTGCATGCCAGCTCAAGCCAGAAGCCCACACAGCACCCTGAGCAGCCTAGGGGCTGCACACTGTGTTCCTTCTTCATGGATGGGAAGCAGCCCTGAGCCCACGGACTGTGCCCCTGCACCTCATGCCACTGCCCCCCCCCAGCATCTCCTGCCTCATGCCTGGGGGAGGCAGGACATCAATGCATGGAGTGAGCATGGTACACTATTGGCCAGTGCTGGGTGAAGGCAATTTCTTGGGCCTGTCTCGGCCCCCCCTTGGATTTCATGCCTTAAGACGGTAGCTACAGTGGCAGGGGTGGGCAGCCAGGGTAGCGCCACGAGCCATCTGGGAGGCAGAAATAGCAGCATCAGCATTCTGCAGCTACACCGTGGATCCCACCGCGCCAAGGGGGTCCTGTCTGCAGCACCTGCTCTGACAGGCTGTAGGGTTTCAAAGGAGCATCCAGAATCCCGTTAATATTAACCCTTAGTTATTACAGACCCATCGGGCCTGCAGTCTCCCAAATGAGTGGATGGCAAGGGTTTAAATAAATGAGCCAAATGAAATGATTTCCGGGCTCCTGGAGGATCAAAGCCGGACAGAATTCTCCAGGCAGCCTGCGCTTATGCTATCAAACAAAGGACGGGGATGCTGAAGAAGATGCAGGAACCGGAGCGGGACCAGGGAGTCCCTCCAAGGACTTCTCCAAGAAGCACACTGTGTTAATATAGGAGTCACGGAGCCGTCAGTGGCCGCGTCCGTCCTGAGACGCATGTCTACACCTGAGCCTTGCACTCCTGCAGCGGCACCCGGCTGCCCCCGTGGTCCTGTGGACCTCAGGCCCTTCCCACTCCTGTACCCACATCTCTCCTGTGTTGGCCCCTCATCTTGTTTCTGTCCAGAAGAACGGGCCATGCCTGTCACAGCTGATGAGAAATCAAAGAGCAAGCAAGCTAGACGTGGCGGCATATGCCTGTAATCCTAGCATTCTGGGAGGCTGAGGCAGGAGGATCACACATTTGAGCCCAGTCTGGTTCAGCAAAATCCTGTCTCAGAACCTAAAAAAAAATCGCAGCGACCCTGTGCAGGAATCCACTGTGAGCGCTAAGTAACTACGTCCTCCAGTCTCAGGAAAGAGTCTTCTCAGAAATCCTATTTTCCAAAGAGGAAATTGAGCTTCCAAAGGAGGCACGGGGTAGTCCAAGGTCCTCCCAAGCTGGAAAGCTTACTGAGCTGGAGTCTGGACTGCGGCTCCCCAGAGCACACCTCCTGTGAGGTGACCGGAAACCTTCCCCTCTGCACCAACTGCAGCTCAGCGATCCCACCCGGAACGGAGGCCGCAGCCTCCCCACCTCCATCCTGCCGGTCGCCGGGGCCTCAGCACCACTGCCCTCTGTCCTTATTGAACAAACAGCGTTTAGTAACTGCAATTAATGCCCTGCGCTCCTCGCATCCGGCAGACGTGTTAGACAGACATCAGCGGACCACAGCCACGCATCACCAGGAATCTCCGGAACCGGAAGTGTGGAACGCAAGGATTCGCTGCGCCCCCTTTCCTTCTCCATGCACGGACTCTTCGCGTCAGCCCGCAGGTGCCGACGCGTTCAGCTGTTTGAACTTGGATTTGTGTTGGAAGCAAAGGAGGGAAAGATTCAGGAAAGGGCTGGGCGGGACTCTTGGCTCCACCTGGTAGTCCAAGCCCAGGAATGAGGGACCCAGCAGGGGGCCTGCTCCCTGGATCCCAGTCACACAGAGGAAGGGACTTCGTTCTCAGGCTCAGCAATCCCTTCTGACTACCGCAAGGATGACACATCAGTATTTTCAGCTGACGCATCCTTGATGCCTGTGTGCTCATTTCCAACAGCAAGGGGGACGTCGGGCCCTGACCCTGAAGCAGGAAATAATAGCAGTCCTCGTAATCACAAGATGACAGCCGGCTGTGCTCCAATGCCCTCCCTTCCCCAGGCACTGTCCCAGGCCCTCGGTAATAGGCCAGCTGATCCCCACACTCCATGGAGCAAGCCCTCTCTGCGCCTCCACAGACCCAATGAAAGTGAGGCAGGAGAGGTGAAGAGACTTACAAGGTCACGTGACAGGAAAGCTTCAGAGACAGTCCCAGCCTGGCTGTGTCCCCGGGGTTCCCTTCTGTGACTGTCACACTGCCTGTCCAGAGTAATGCCCTGCCCAGATGTACGACTGTTCCTTACTCTCTTACAGAGGCTCATTTTCCATGGCAAGTGATATGACATTGGCTTCCAGCTAAGAGTGACAAAATGGTGTGTGTGTGTGTGTGTGTGTGTGTGTGTGTGTGTGTGTGTACACATGCACGTCAGTGTTCCTGTATAACAGTGATGGCATGCCTTGTTTTTCTACATGCAGATAGTGTGGGATATTTTACAGCACCAAAACGGGGTGCATGGTGGCAGGAAGCCTGGATAACATTTGTAGCTGAGTTCTCTCTGAAAGCCTCCCTGATGTCACTGTCCTGGCTGCCCTCGGGGAGAGGACCGTGGCAAGAGCACAAAGGCTGCACTTTGGCTGGGCCAAGGGGACCGACCTCACGTGAGTCTTCACAGTCAGTGGTGGCCAGAGCGTAAGAGGCCAGCTTGTCTTGAAGTCTCCTGGGGCCATCTACCAGACAGCCAGTGCCCGCTGGGTTCAGGTCCCATGTAGAGGATGAGGCAGAGCAGCATCCACATACCTTGGCAAGCCTTGGCTAGCCAGCAGCAGACCCTCGGTGGTCCCCTGGGGGACGCTGGAACTGCTCTGTCAGGCCTGCTGCCATCTGCACGTTCAGAAGGCATGAGAGTGACCACAGCATACGGAAGCTTCTGGGGCTCTTAGTGGGCCTAGAGCGACACCAGGTGATGTCTACCTATGGGTGACTGAAAATGCCCAGCTCACTATGAGGCAATCGTCAGCATCCCTGGCATGGAGCCTGGCTTGGCCATGACAGACACAGGCGAATGCAGGCAGTACTCAGCCACTGGAGAGTAGCGGGCGTAGAAGACAGGCCGAGGGCCCAACCCAAGTGCGCCTGGACAAGAACAGTGGTGGTGCCCGTGCGTGCCTGGAGCTTGCTGAGCAAGGGGTGCACAGCAGCCTTGCCCTAGGTGTGCAGGAGCTGCCAGTCTGGGAAGGCAGACGGGGAACTCACCGACTCCATGTGCCTAGGTGTTTGTGGGAAATATCCTGACCGTGTAGGGGGGGTGCACGGGAGACCAGTGAGCCAGCCGTGCCGTCTTCCGGGTGAGAGCTGATGGCCCAGATGAGCTGGCGCCCCTGGAGGTGGCCAGATGAGGAAGGACCTGTTGAGCGGGACAAGCAGGGCACGCTGACAGCTGAGGGGGCCAGGGGAGCTGTGCATTCCCGATGCCACAGCTAGGCCCTGAGTGCGACTCTGATCCCTGATAAACAAATCATGCCCCCAGGTCTTCACCTCCCTCAAGGCCACCCTGCCATGCCAGACGCTGCCAGCCCTGGCCCTAGCATTCTGTGCCAAGCGCCACTCAGAGCAAGGCTGCCTTGTCCGTCCTGGATGCCATCCTCCGCCTGTCCAGCTGTCCACACGGAAGTCCCTGTGTGCATGTGGTCCCTCTGTAGACACACATCGTGCAACCCGGTCCTAGAGATCTCTGGAGAAGGCTAGGGGCTGTGCTGGATGCCCTGCTGAGCCCCGCTGCCCAGCACAGAGGCGGCCACGCCCTGGTCTCTCTGTGCCCCCTTGAGCTGTGGTCACCTCCGCCTCTTGGTGCTTGGACAACTGAAATGCCCTTTGTCGTTTACACTTTTTTGTTGAGTCAAAAGCAGACTGATGGGTCCAAGGCCTCCCAAGGCTGGGGACAGGGAGGAACAGAAGCCGCAGCCAGGTACAGAGAGAGCTGGGATCCCACCTGTGCTGGCTGAATACCACTGCGCCTTGTGGCTCAGTCCTTGGAGGGCTCCTCAAAAGCCGAGCCTGCTGCTGCAGCTCGGAAGCAGAAGCCGGGGGCCAATGGCTGCACCTGAGGCCCAGGCCTGTCCAGAGCCCGGGGCAGGCTTGCACTAAGACCCTTCTGTCTCGCCTGCCCCTCCAAATGCAGGGCTGGGCCCTGGCTCTGCCAGCTCCCCCCAGGGTCAGCCCAGGGAGACCCCAGGCAGGCTGCTGTGAGCCCTGTCTCAGCCTCTCCATTTCAGGGCCCGCCTGCCGGGGGCGGGGGAACAACACAGCCGTGGCACTCAGGAGCTTTGTTGTCACCTCGCACATTGGCTTCCACAATTAAGAATTAGCGTTTTAATGCCTATTTGGAAGAGGAAAGCATCCAGGGTCCAGCGAAGCTTCTTGACATTAACAAGAAGCATCCTGCCTGAGCACAAAGGCTGGTGGGAAACAAGCAGGTCAGCTGAAATTATTTCCAGCAGCCTGAGAGCCGATAATTGACGCTTAGCTGGGAGATGGAGACTACGAGGCAGGGCGGACCCTGGCAGAAGATGTTGGGGGGGGGCGTCCTTCACCAGCAAAAAGGGGGCACGTGGATATAGTCCCAAGGCCAGGCCGAGGGCTGTGCGGCTTGAGCAGGTGGGCATTTCCGGGGCGCACCGGAAACTAGGCAAGAACTTCCTGGGGCTCGGGGCCGCCTTGGTTTCCATGCCCGCGCAGCTGCCGGCAGCGATACCCGCCTGGTCCGCACTGCTGTTCCCGCTGCTCTCTGGCCGGCTTGCTCGCTCCAGGAACGTGATGCACCACCGTTTGATCTTTGAACATTAAATGTTGCCAGGGAGGACAAAAACAGCCTAGAATTTGATTGCTGGGTCGGGAGGGAGCCCTCTGCGGAGTCAAGGGATCGTTTCCGGTCAGAGCCGCGACTGGGAATCTGTGCCCTCCTTCCCCCAGCTCTGCCGCCCACCTCCTTGAAAACAGGGCCCTGACTAGACCTGCAGAGGGGTGATAAAGCCCTCCGCAAAGCCAGGCTGAAGGGCAGCGAGCCCCGTGTTGCGCAGTAAGGTCGAGGGAGGGGGAGGCACTCCCTAGAGCGCTGGAGCCATTCCTTTTTGATGAGGTGCGCGCGCGCATGCCGGCCGGCTGTCTGATGATGCGCCAGGGTCACATTACTGCCGATTGTCTCTGACCTTTGCGCGCTGGCAGAGTTCACAGAGCCCTCCCTCCTCCCAGCCTCAGCCTCAGTGCTGGCTGACACGGGGCCCAGAGCAGGAGCAGAGCTAGGCTCGGAGAGCCCCAAGGCCCCAAGCAGGGCCCAGCAGGGAGCCCGAGAGCCATCGAGCACCGCCAAGCCCCCAGCCAGCCCAGATGGACCCTGAAACCTAGGAACCGCTGTTATCCAAAACTGCGCATACCAAGCTGTGAGCCTGTCTCCGCCCACCCTCTGGTCAGACGGTGTCACTGCCACCGCCCTCTCAGGGACACCATTCCTCAGATCCCCCCTCCCCCCAAGGAAAGAGCATAGCTGTGGCATGTTTTTTAGCCACAGTGATGGCTCCCAGAGGCAGCTGGGGGCAGCAGGGTGGCTGAGCATGGGGACCCCCACCCAGGACAGCCCCAAGCAGGAGCAGGGCTCTCAGGCTGCCAGCATGCCTGCCCCAGGCCCGGCCTCAGGAACAGCATTCTCAGTGCCAGAAATAACGAATGACCAGGGATACGTGGTGGCTCACACGTGCTGGGGAAGGAGGGCATCTGCAGCATTTTGGAGTGCAGAGGACAGGTACACCCCACAGACGTGTGACTAAGACCTGGAGAACTGAAGGAGCCAGGTGCAAGGTAGACTTCGGGCCCACGAAGGCCAGGCACGGGACAAGGTTAGGTGTGTCCTGGCAGAGGTGGCGTGGAGAGCAGTGTGCCACCAGGCCTAGCAGCCCCGCAGCTGAGCTGGGGCCATGGGCAGCCCAGACCTCAGGGACCACAGGGCACCACAGTGGCAACCAGTCCATTCTAAGATGAGTAAGGAGCCACTGAGGCTCGTGGTAAGAGAACGTAGATTTGATTGCAACTGGGGCAGCCTGCGCAGCAGCTCCGATTTCAAGCCCCAAGGAACTGAAGAGCGGGAGGGAAAGTGAGAAGGACATCTGACTGCCGGTCAGAAAGCTGTTCCGTGCCTGACGCTCCTGCGGAGAGGAAGCTCTTCCATGAAACTTGAGTCTGCCGCTGAGCCAACACGATCATGTTTTCCTCTAAGTGTTCTTCCACTTACGAGGCAGTGGAGGGCCCTCCCTCTCTCTCTTCCCTCCTCTCAAGCTCAAAAGGCCCTAATGAAAATAACTTCTGGCAGCTGTGTTTATGAGAGCCTGATGTGGGATGGGATATGATATTTCAGTCTAACTAAAATGAGCAAATCTATGCAGGACAGTGCCAAGTGCCAGGCCGTCTCTCAGGTTGCACCTCCGTGGTCACTGGCCAGCCTGAGCTTCCAGGCCGTGGACACCAAGGTTGTCTGCATGGCCACACAGTCACATCCACGCCCTAACCACGAGGAGCCAACCTAAGAAGAATAAGGAACGTGGGTCTCCACAGCAGTGCCGACAGCAGGGAGGCCAGTGTGCGCAGGGCTTTCCTGGCACAGAGGATGAGGTCCAGCTCAAAGTAGCCTAACTGGGCGGCTTCCACAGCAACATCGACAGAAGTGCAAGTCTCAAGGTGGCCAGAGCCAGCGTCTGGAAGGCACTGTCAGGAAGCGCTCGCTGCTGCTCTCTGAGCTGACTTTGCTTAAGCAAATCCTCACCTCTAAGCTGGTCCTGACACTTGCAGTGTAAGAAGGCAGGTGCATGGGCAGGTGCCAGCCTGGATGTCCATGTCCTAGTCCCAGAAATCTCTGAAGGGGCAGCCCCCTGTGGCTGCAGAGATCTTGTGATGAAGACATGTCCCGGGTCATCCGGGCGGGGGCTGAGTCAGTCACAGGAGCCTTCCTGAGGAAAGCGGCTGGCAGGAGTGCGCAAGTCAGGAAGGAGAGGTGTGAGAGCACAAGGAGAGGAGGGGGGTGGGGATGGGGCAAGGGGGAGAGAGCAGGGGGGAGGGGGTGTTGGCCGACACTGGCCTTGAGCATGGAGGGCTGGCCTGAAGCTGTGGACATCAGGCACCCTCTGGAACAGGCTCTGCCCAGGCCTCAGAACACAGGCAGCACCACTACACCTAGAGCTCAGCCCCAGCCAGAGAGGCCGTGCTGACGCCAACCTCAGAGAGAAGCAGGCTCGGCTGGTCCTTTGAGCCTGTAGCCTGGTGGCCATCTGTGAGGGCAGCCGTAGGGGCTTCCGGCCCTGCAGATAGCCACAGCCACAGCTGACTGCTCACCTGGCAGTTGTGGGTGACAGCCCTGCACCGGTGCCCCTGCTGGAGCCATCTCTGTCTCCTTCCCAAAACCCCATGGCGGAAGGGGGTGACATGCAGAGCCCCTCAGCACTGTGGCACAAGCCAGGAGCAGCCTCACACACTCACGCCTTTATCTCCCATACCTGGAAAAAAAAAAAAAAAAAAAAAGAAGAGCTGTTAAGGAGCCTGGTAATGTTCACCTCAAATGAAATGTCAGATCCGATACTCTGTGTGGACATCTACATCTTCGTTAGGGTCTCATTAGTGGAGAGCACGTGACTCGGGCCCACAGGACTCTTCACAGCGGCACTCGCCCTCCCGCCCGTGCCTCCCAGCCCCCCAGTGGAGCACAGGCCGCGGAGGGCCTGCCAGGCAAGCGCCAGGTCATTAGTTGGATTCCACATGTCTCAGGCTCACAGTGCGTCCAGGAGAACACGGTGAGATAAATTCAGAATGGGCTATGGAGATGCCCACAGAGCGAATAACACACTCAAATTACCCTGCTGCTAAGGGGAAAATAAAAATCACATCTCTCTTCCAGACAATATGACAAAATGAGATAGAGGTTGGCGGAAACATCCTTCAGCAAATTAAGGTCCCTGCCTTTGATGTCACATGACCACCTCTTCAAGGGGCACCTGTTAAAAGATTTCATTTTTCAAACTTCTATCTTAATAGAAACAAATGGAAACCCTCCTGTGCCTGAGTGCCTGCACTGGGCTGCTCTGCAGGATTCTGGGGTGGCCTGACTGGCTCTGGGGTGGAAGCGCTGCCTGCTTGTTTGACTCCCACCTCAGCCGCAAGCTGCTCAGTGCAGACTCCCCAAGCAGGCAAGACACGGGCTGGGCCAGCGAGAGCCACAGGAAGGCCGGTGCACACCCCGCTGGAAGTCCAGCAGGGCAGGGCAGGCGGAGGGGCTTCCCGAGGAGGTGGGCAAGGTGAGAGGATGACACCAGTGTCCTAGGGGGAAGTCCAGCTGGCTAGGTTCTTGGGACATTGTAGGCCGAAGCTGACACAGGAGAGAAGCAACCCCGACCTCTGCACCTAAGACGTGGGACTCAGCAGAGGGGGCCCTCGGACCGTCTTGCCAGCAGTGTCCAGTAGAAATAGCCTTCACACCTCTGTCAGCGTGAATTCTCTAGGAACCATATTTTTAAAAAAGTAAATGGATGTGCTGGCTCAGCGCAATTTATGTAACTTGCAGGACCTCCGAAATGCTCCTACAACAGGCAGCCAGTAGGAGGCGCTGTTCACGCGCAGCTTTGCACTCTCATTGCGGTACAGCCTTCCAGCCCAGTGTGCATTTCCCATAGATAGGCAGCTCACAGCTCAGTCAGGACGGGCAGCAGGGCCCTGTGCGGCAAGAAGAACGGAGCTGCCCTGTACCCTAGACCAGGGTGATTGGCATGCTGTATTCTTCCAAATCTGGCCACCTGCCTGTTTTTGTAAATAATGCTGTGTGCACGGCCGCAGCATTCGTTAGCCACTGTCAGTGGCTGCATTTGCACTTCCACGGACCAGCTGAGCACGGACCAGAGGCCTCACAGCCACTGAGCCTGCAGAAGCCACTGGCCCATTGTGGAAAGCTCTTGCCCGCTCCTGCTCCGGCCGGAAACCAAGGGTCTGCATTGTCAGGGGCCGGGGATTGCCGCGGAGGGCTCTGGGAGGGAGCCACACAGCACCGTCTTTTGGGCAAGAAGCACCCCCTCCCACTGCTGGGGGGACACTCCGGGGCAGCTGCGAGCAGCTCTGGAGCGGCCTGGACAGCACCGCGGTGCCTTGCCTTGAGTCTCACCGCACACCGTGGCTCTGCCCGCCTCCCTCCTCAGCAGGAGCCCGCCCGCCCAGCTCCATCTGCACGGCCCGATTGGCCCCTCCGGACTTCTCCAGGTTAACAGAGCGTGTAATTGTGCAGTTGGACGCGAGCCTGGGCGGTGACGGAGTGTGGGGTGGAGGTCTGAGGCTTCATTCCAGGTTGGCGCAGCGCTGCCCCTCGCGTGCGCACGTGCGGCTTCGCTGGCGCACATTAGCATTCACAGGATGTCGTGAGATGGGCTGTAATTGACTCGAGTCCATTTGCCTGCCACAAAGGGAATCTTTGTAAAGCTCAGATCAGGAAATGAATAGTGCTATTGACCACAGTGACCCCAGGGAGGTGGCTTTGCCCCGGAGTCTCCCCTTTCCTACCCGATCGGAATCCTTGCAAGATTCACTTTCACCTGCGAAATAAGAACTGCATGGGGTGTGGGGATGGGGGGGCGTCTCTCCCAAGGCCAGCCTTTCAGAGAAGGACGATGTGGGACAGGTATCTGGGAGCCACGAACACTGTCCCGTCTGCTTAGAGGCAAGGAAGAGGCTCACGTCACATCCAGTCTAGGTCCACAGCGCATGTGTGGCATCCTCTGGGTCCCTGGCACTGCCCGAGAAGGAGCAACCCCATCTCACCGCCTCAGGGAGCATTCGCAAGGACAGATGCTAAACCTCCACAGAGTACAAGCGGCACAATACCGAGGGTTAGAGATGACATTTTTGGTGCAAAAGGGACATGAAGAATGAAGGGTGTAAGCCGGGTGTGGTGGTTCACGCCTGTAATCCCAGAACTCGGGAGGCTGATGCAGGAGGATCAGTGTGAGTTTGAGACCAGCCTGGGCTACAAAAGTGAGCTCAAGGCCAGCTTCAACTGCATAGCGAGACCCTGTCTCAAAAAGACAAAAAAAAAAAATGAGGGGTGAAGCAAGGGAGTGAAGGGGTGTTGGGTGCAGTTTTCGGCAGGGCAGTGAGGGCATGCTGGTGTGGCACAGCTGAGAAATGCCTGGGAGGGCTAGAGAGCTGGCCAGGCTGCAGAGGACATGGCCAAGGCCAGGCCACATGTGGAGCACAGAGGGATCAGGTGGGACATGTCCACGTAGAGGGTGGTCTCCCTGTGCAGGAGTCCCTGGCTGTCAGCGTCCTGCAGGTCTGTAGGCCTGACTGGGACAGGAGAATATTGAAGCCCTTGCCTCCACTGTGCCATCTGGGGAGAAGGCAGGGTCCTGTGTGGATGCAGCCCCAGGAAGGGGCGCCGAGCCTCCTGGAGCTGGCAGCCCCGGGAGATCCATTAGCGCACCATTTGCACGCAGCAAACATGCTAAGCGAGTGGCCCCGATCCCCCTCCCTCTTCATTAGGACCTTCCAGCCATGCATCTACCTGACAACACTTGGCTCACTCTGAGCTTTTGTTAATGTGTTATCGCTGGTGTTAATGTACAGATGTGGGAAAAACAGAGCTGTCTTTAAAAAGCAAGTCAACAGAGCTTCACACTACAGATTTCAGATTGCCTCCCCTTTCCGGCAGGCCACGCAAGCTAGGTCCAAGTGTACAGGGTTAGCTGTTACAACAGCTGTGAATGACAACAAGGCAGAGAGGTAGAGAGAGGCCCGTCCACAGCCAGATGCCACGGGGATCATGCCCACTTCTTGTACCCACAATCAATACAGCCCATCCACGGAGGGTGGATGCAATGGTGGCGGAGAGAAACGTACACACACGCGCGACAGGTTCACAAGTGCTGCACAGATAGGGTCGTCATTTTCTGAAGATGGTAACGTACTAATCAGCTCAGAGTCTTCATAGAAGACCTATAAACAAGATCACAGATATCAGGTAGGGTGCAGTCTGGTGGGCACCCAGCACCCTGTCACAAGAGAAACTATTTCAGCCGTGTAGTTGCCCGACCTTCAACTGGGCAGCTCAAAACCACAGGCCAAAGTCCTGGGAACCTGAAGTCTGAATTAAAGGTGTCATGAGCATCAGGTCCTGGGGACATGGCAAGAGAGTCCATTGTGGCCTCTGGCTCCTGGTGGCCCCACGGGGCCTGGAGTCCCTGGCTTGCAGAAGCGCCACCCGCCTCCCCTTCTCATGGCTTTCACCAGAGCTGAGGGCAGAGGGCAGGACGTGGAGCAGCCGAGAGGACACCGTGGCCCTAGAAAGGGTCTCATGCTTCACATCTAAAAATTGCCTCAGTGGCCGACTTGTAAATTTTGACAGTCAAGACCTAACACATCTGGACGCCTTCCTGGCTGTCCTGGGGTTGCTGTGGCTGGGTACTGAGTGTCAGAGTATGCCACTACACCCAGGGTGTGGGTCGGCCTCCGCAGAGCCTGTGCCCCCTCTGCCACGTCTTCCTGGCCCAGAACCCTCCCACTCCCGGCACAGCAAGTGTGCGAGGTGGGGGGCTTTCTCCTTCCCTCTACTTCTGCCCACTGCTGGCCAAGGCAGAGGAGCGCTGCGCAGAAAGGACTCTGGGCAGAAAGTGGTGGCTTGCTCCCCAGGAGTGTCACCAAGAACAGTGTGGCCCTCTCGCATGCGCACACCACTCTCAGTGAGGGCCACCCCACCCACCTCACAGCCTGCTGCTCTCCCTCTCTCAGCCGCACAGTCCAATGTGACGCATAATTCCATGTGAGTCACCTACAGGTTGTCAAGACCACACACAGGCAAGATGCCTTTTGCAGAGCTTGGTGCGAATTTTCCTCTTTGTCTAAACCTTGCAGAATATCCTTTCTGAATTGCTAAGATTTAGGGGCTGGGGAGATACCTCAGTAGAATAAGCGCTTGCCTGGCAAGTGCAAGGTCCTGAGTCCTGAGTTCAATCCCAGGTACTGCAAAAAAAAAAGGAATTGGTAAGATTTTCTGCCACTCATATAAAAATATAAAAATGACCCAACGGGTAACAAACATGCTTAGACAACTCCTAGAGCTTCCTTCAAGTGCACTGGAGGGAATTTGGTAGGTCCCAAGAATTCATCCAAGAGCCGACAAGAGGCAGGACCTTGCCGCGTGCTTGGGAAGGTTGAGTCCCCCCAGAGAAAGCTGGGGTGCTGCTTTCTAGCACCAGGCTGAGGCTGTCTCGCAGAGCAGGCAGGATAGTCAGGGGCTCCATAGCTGAGAAGGATGCCCTGCAGCTGTGCAGGGCCACTGTAGGCAGTGACAGATGGCCTCCAGCTGGGTCAGCTGACACACACTGGTTTCCTAGCCAGGGAGAGGCAAGAGAGTATGTGCTGGTGTTTGTTTCACAAGGTGCGTGGATACGTTGTGGAGCAAGAGGGCTGAACAGACGAAAATAATGAGATGGTGCAGCCTGGGGCTATGAGCTTGCATTGGCCGCCAAAGACCCCACAGAGATTGAGGCTGTCCATGTAAGAAGGGGCCTGCTGGGCTTCAGCCATGAGCAGAGAACCAGCGGTGTCAGGGGTTCTTGTCCACATCTGTTGTTGAGCTCCTACGTCCATTCTAGATCCTGTGTTTGGGAATGTCCCTTTGTGTCAGACAAAGCCACTATCAGTGGACGTAGAAAGGTAGGTGGGTGGGTGGTCAGATGGATGATGGATGGATAGATGGATGGATTATGAGTGATGGATGGATGAATGGATGGATGGGATAATGGATGGATGATAGACGGGTAATGGATGATAAATGGATAAATGATGGATAGATGATGGGTGAATGGATGTATGGATATGTGGATGGATGGATAAATGGATGGATTATGCATAGATGACGGATGGATGGATGGATAGGTAGATGGGTGGATGGATGGATTATGGATGATGGATGGATGGATGGACAAATGGATGAACAGATAGATGAATGGGGTGGATGGAGATAGAAGAGAGCTGAGGTAGTAAAGATTCACTAATAATAAAACAAAAACTGGAGGAAGCATGGATTTTGCTTCTCGCCTCTGGGGAATGCCTGATATTTCTGGCTTAGTGAAGAAAATCTTGAAAAGTCCCAGATGATTCTAATCTGTGGAACTCTACCTTCTGCTCAGATTTGTTGAATTATGATGTTTGCTGCGGGAACTTTTGGGGGGTGGAGCACTACACCCCTAAAGGAATCTCCAAGAATAGACGTGAATCGCTCACCACCCCCAGCATTCCCTTCCTTCCGAAAGCTGCACACAGGGAAAAGTGTGGAAGAACAGATTGAGAATGGTTCTCTCTTGGCTAGGTTTGTTTGTTTTTTTTTTTTTAATCCAGAACCCTTTTTGTAAAAATGAAAATGACAAACTAGAGTGTATTAAAATAAATATGAAGCCACCACGTCATTTAGCGCTGGCAACAGAAACTCGAGTTTCATGACTCTGGTACAACATTTTCTCCTCGGAATGTGTTTATACGAATTTATACACTGGGTGAAAATGTGCAGAGCGTGAATAAATACGCACAGCTGTATTTCTGCATCCGTGTGGCACAGGGCATATGATAAATCTCGAGATCCATATGTTTGTCTTATAAAAGTCTGATCTTTGCAAGAATGAGGAACAGACGTTAGGACGGCAGAGATCCATTTCAGAGAACTTCCGGTGTGCCAAGGGCCGCTCCGCCGCCACCCAAGTTGGTTTTCCTGGAGCCGTCAGCCCGCCCTGGCCCCCGATCCTGAGCGCTAGTGGAAGCCCCAGGGGCGTGTCCCCAGGTGCTCTACCAGACACTAAGCGTTGCATCATCTGCTCAGAACCCTGCAGATGGATCAGTGTCTCAGAACCATGTTTGAAGTTTGTTGATTGCCAGCATGGTTAAATTTATTGTTCACATTAGATATTTAAATGTGTTTATTTGAGCATGGTAGAAATGTGTCTAGGACAGCCATGCAACAGTTTCTGTTTATTGCCTCTGTCTTTGAGCTGGCTCCTGTACTGAGCAGATGATCTATTAAAACCCCTATCTGCATCGGAAGCTGTTTGCTTGTGCAGCCCCTGCTTCCCCAAGGTGGAAGGGGAAATGCCAGCCTCCCCAGGGGGACACAGAGGGAAGTAGGGAGGGAGGCAGGAGTGGCCCGGTGCCTACAGCGCTGCTTCTGAGAAGCCCTGGTGTCTGGGTTGGGGGTGAGGACGGTGACCAGAGCTGGCTGCATCTGCAGGTCACCCCCTGGCCCACGGAGTCACTTATCAGCATTGGTTGAGCTCTTCTGAGGGGCAGAGGTGTAGGAACATATCAGCAAAGCTCTTCCCCTCTGGACACGGAACCTTCTAGTGTCCACCAAGCAAAGAAATGTGTGAAGGCATCTCAACAAAGAAAGGTGCTGGAATGAACTGGATGCCTTGGATGAGGGAGACAGATCCTCTGGGCTCAGAGTGCCACCCAGAGCAGCCAGGGTACCGCCCCAAGGAGGAGCAGAGGGGCCCAGTGGGCATGAGCTATGGCTTAGTTAAGCAGGTCTGCTGTTAGTGCAGCGGGAGCATCTCAGACCCTTTCATACCAAAGAGACTCAGCCCTTTCTACCACTCACGACCCGGTGAGGTTGAGTCCTCGCTGGTCGCTCAGCAGCTGGGCTTCTTGGGCTCTGTTCATGGACAGAGATTCTCCAAGGGCTCAGACCCCGGCCCGCCCATTATACCTCTGGAACACCTCGGGTCTCCTTCCCCCGTACTACCGCAACCATCTTAGCACTTCTGGGCCAGCAGTTCCCAGGGCTTACTGACACAGCTCCTGTGGCCAGCGTGGGCCTCACCTACCAGCCTGGGTGGCCCGGTGGCCTCCTGGTGCTGCAGCTGGCCCCAGCCTGCTGCTGTCCACCCTCCAAGGAAACGTTGCAAGCTCCTCCTGAACCTTTAAGCAAACCCACCATCCCTAAATATTGGGCGAGTCCACTCATAGCTGCTCTACTGAGCTGCAGCATGCACTGACGAAGCAGAGTATGAAGTCCACGAAGGTCACCTCCACACCTACAGCGTCAGCGTGCGTGAAGAAGACAGCCATCACCGCAGTCTAGTTTCAAAACATTTCCACCACCCAGCAAGGAAGCCCATGTGGCAAAGCGTCACTCCCTGCTGCCCAGCCTGGCTGCACTGGCACTGGCTATCTTTCTGCCTCAGGGCTCCCCCTCTGGGCATCTCATGTGGATGGCACCATGCAGGGTGTGGGCTTCTGCTCGCACTTGGTGCGGTGTTTCCGAGGCTCCTCTGCGCTCCCTAAACCCTTCTCTTGGTGTGCATCCTTTCCCGAGAGCCGTTCTTCCTGCACCTTGCTACTGGCTTTTAATCATCCTTCTCTTCCCAGTCTCAGAGTTTCTGAGACTCTCAGCCACCCCACATAAAACGTGGAGTGACAGCTCCCCACAGAGGCTTAGCACGGGGATGGAGAGAGAAGTCTGGGCACCAAGCTGTCATCGCGTGTGTGTGCCTTGTCATAAACCGAGGGACGGCCCAGCCTCCCAGCGGACAGGACCTCTGCCTCGTGCTGACATTTCTCCTCCGGGTGCTGCTGGTGGCTCCCAGGCCGCCCGTGCTGGCCGGGCCCTTTGCTTCTTGGTCTTGACCCAACTGTACCGACCAGCTTGTTCACCAGGTCTGGCTCTTCCCAAGTGTCAGAATAACCATGTTGGGGAGAGGCTTGGGATTGACCCAGGATGCCCAAGCAGCCGTGGCAGTGCGACTAGAGGGCTTGAAGAACAGCTTCTAGAGTGGCAAGAACCACAGGATGGGGAGTATTCTGAGAGGGGTTCATGCTGGTGATGTGTCCCTTGGTGTCATAAGTTTAATGTAAGCAGTCACCATATCTTTCAGTCCCTCCTAGTATGTGTGAAACTCTAACCCCAGTCTGGGATCCCTGCAGGGTGGTACCCAGGTGGCATTTATCAGATGACCTTGGCCTTCGAAAAACCCTCCTCCCACCCTCACCAGAGGCAATTTTGCAATCATCAAAGATTCTGATAAATACTGAAGACAAAAACAAAATCCACCCTAGCACTGTCACAGGCACAGGTGGCAGGAATTTCTTTTTCTACAAGTGAAAAGAGGCCAGGGGCATCTGCATGGATAATTTTCATACGTACTATTCTGCCAAGAGAATGAGGGCCTTGCCAGCTTTTCCTAAAAGGATCAGAATCTCCATGAAACTCCTGGAGTTCTACAAACTGTCTTGAACCTGACGACAGTTGGTGTCCTGGCAGAGCCCTCTCAGTTAGGTATCAGCCTGTCCCACATCTGTACGACCGTGAGCATGAGGGACAGAAGGTCTAGAGAGAAACAGAAGCCCCAGGTGTGCCTGCACCTGTGTGTGCGAGTACCCTCAGAGGCTGACCCCTGCACGAGTGCAGTAAGGCTTTGTTCGCTTTAAGCCCACCCGTAGCCTCCCCTTATCATCTGATCAGCCCTGGGGTGCAGCTTGGGGCACCCAGCTTCATGGCACTGTCACAGGCAAGTTGGCGTCACTCCTTCTGCCCTGACTGTCCCCATCCAACCAAACTGGCAGAACTGAAGCCATGTGTCCAGCGATCACAGTAGCTGGGAAACTCACAAGGTGACCTTGGCTCCTCTGGGGCCCCCATCTTTTTACTTCTGACACCGATTATATCCACTGGACAGAACTGGGTGCTGTGCTTTTTCTCCCTTTTCCCCTGATGATGGGGAAAAGTTATCTTCAAGAATAGCTTCTTGCATCTCCCTTGATGGTGGCTGATTGTCCACACTGCCCGGAGGAGCTGAGGCAGGAGAGAGGGCCGTGGGGTGTCCTCAGCCCTGGCCTGAGCAGCAGGGTCCTGCTGACTCAGGCTGTGGTTTAATCAGTGATTCTGTTTCAATTCAAAAAAAAAAAAACGAGGCAGGGAGCTATTTTTAGGAGTAGTGTTCCACACAAAGAAGAACTTTATTTAAAAATAGACTTGACAATGTAAAGTAGGCCAGGGCTTCCTCTCCAGCAAACAAATGCTCTTAAGATTTTTTGAAATTCTCAGGTAAATGATCTGGAAATTCTTTTTCCCTTAAAGTCTAATCAAAGGGAGATCTTGACAGGTTGTGTTTATCTCAAGAGCACCTGCTGGTCTATAAGCACTTGATGAGCCACACATTTAAAAATAAATAAATAAATAGCAATGTGATCTTTAGTTGCAATGTGACCAGAGCCCACCCTGAAACCTCAGGAGGAACTTGGGTTCTGATTTGTTTTATTTGTGAGTCCTTTCATGGCAGAATGTTAAATCATCTTGGTGAAGGACACCAAGTTTACCTGGTATTTACTGTAGATTGGTATCCAGGAGAGATTGATGCTGCGACCCCATGGTACTGAAATCCACCTATGCCCCAGCGTGTGTGGAAATGCTGTCGTGTTTGCATCAAACCTATGCACAGCCTCGTGTGCTCTTTAAATTGTCTCTAAGGTGCTCACAATGCCTAGTAATATGTAAATGCTACACAAGCGGCTGTTAGGCCGTATTGTTTGGGGAATAATGAATGACAACGGAAGCGTTTGCATGGTTTTTAGAACAGTGTTGTTTTACAAATTACTTTCCACAATGCATGTTGAGGACTCCTTGGTCGTGCAACACCCAAGAGTGCTGCATTTGGCTTTTATTTGAGGTCAGCAGCTTGTTCTGGGGTGTGCCAACTGAGGGCAGACGCAACCGACTGAGGTGGGGCGGGAGGGACCACGGGGCTGTACCACCAGCCTGTGCCTGCCCCACCACTCTCCTGGGCACCAAGGAAACCTCAGTCATGTGGGGCCACTGGGGACAAGAGAAGTAGTGGCCATCACAGGCACAGAGTGAAACACGCACTCATGGGATGTGTCCTGTACTTCTAAAATTAAAATAGAAGGGGCTGGGGAGATAGCTCCGTGGCACAGGTGCCTGCCTGGCGAGTTGAACATGAGTTCAAACCCCAGTCCCACAAAAAATTAAAATAAAATAAAAATAGAAACTGCTGCCCATGATCCACACTGTGGGTCTTTCTCCTATTTGGGACCCCTGGCTAACACCCCCAGCAGGGCTGGGGAGCTGGACCTGGGGCCATGTGTAGTCAGTTTGGTTGGATGGGGATGTGGCTGGGAGGAGCTAAGGACAGTCGGCAGCAGGGTGTCTGCAATGACCTCTGCCCCTGGGGAGGCTTCCGCGCAGTGCAGGCCACCACCTGGGTATAAGAGACTGAGTGTAGCCAAAGCCCAGCACTCAGGCCCAAAGGGTGAGGTAGCGTGGCTGGGGCCAGGGCGCGCATTCAGTACAGACATGCTCGGAACCAGCGAGGCCTGCACGTCCACTGGGCTGTTCACCCCATCCAGCAGAGTGCCGTCCAAGCGGTGCCCTGTGTTCCCCTTTGCTTGTTGTTTTCTACGTAGTATTAGCTACTGAGCCCAGGTCCTTGCACATGCTAAGCAAGCATTCTGCCACTGAGCTATGTCCCAGCTGTGTTATTTTTCATTTTTAGTCAGGATCTTGCCGGGGCTGGCCTTAAACTTGCAGTCCATCTGCCTCCACGTCCGGAATAACTGGGATTATAGGTGCACACAACCCTGTGTAGTGTGTCTGTAACTTCATTTAAGGAGCCGGTCAGGCAAGTCCTCCTGCATAGTCAGGGATCTAGTGGGGTTCGCTTTGGATTTTTCAGCCTCCTCAGCACAGTACTAGAGGGCAAAGGACCCATCTCACCCACTCAAAGCCCTGGCACTAGACCCAGAATTTCTCTGGACATATAGGGCGCGGCCAAAGGCTATCACAGGCCCTACTGGTGCCAGACCCCACAGAGGGCCTTTCTCCCACCATTCCTCATGCAATGCGTGACGTGTGGCCATGCCACGCAGCTCTGGATTTAGACAAAAGTGCATCCGGCCTGAAAGAGTCCCAAGAAAGTGGCCACAGATGTTTCAGAGTCTGTGAGGCTTAAGGAAAAAGGTAGGCCCAAGCAGAGGTATTTGTGGGCTAGCTGGAAGAGGACATAGCAGAGCTGCAGCACAGGCTTCACCCCTACAGTGACCCCCAAATCCCTTCGTGGATGCATTCTGCCCTGACACCACCAAATTCCTGGGGTCACCAGGCCCAGGACTCAGGGGAAAAGGAAGAGTAGAGAGAGAGAGAGAGAGAGAGAGTGTGTGTGTGTGTGTGTTTGCACATGTGTGTACATATATTTAGTTATTATGTATCTACATATATGTGCATATATGTATATATGTTTAGATATACATATTAGGTATGTGTGTGCATAGGTATTAGCTATCCATGTGAGTGTGTGTCACACATTCACACACAGGTGTACATGCATGTTTGGGATGTGTGCGTGTGTATTACAGCTGTAGACATTAGGGAAGGTGTGAGTGCCTGTGCACAGACATGCATGTTAGGCAGGCATGTGTGCTTACATATGTATGTAGGCATGTGTAAGTATGTGTAAATGTGAACATGACCAGATACTAAAATCAGGCATGTAGCGCCCTCCTCTTCATCTTCGTGCAAGGAAATTTCTATATGTTAAAAAGCGAGTTCCAAGTAAAGGTGAAGGTGTGCCATGTGTGAGTGTGCACACACGTCTGGCCGGGCTCGTGCACGCGTGCACGTGGGGCCTGTTTCTGTACTTGTTTCCGTCACTGGGGTCCTCAGACTTAATCAGGGAATTCATCAGAGGAACACTTACTTGTTTCCAGAGGCATCAACACATCTTACTTCCGCTCTGGCCAACATCTTCCTAAAAAAGGATCTATTTTAAAAAGACAGACTGACCCAGGGCTAATCTTCCTTGAGGCTAAAAGAGAAAAGAGAGAAAGTCGCTTGGTATCCATGTAAAATCCTGTGAATATGCTAGTGTGGGTGTGTTCAAAACTACATTTCCTAATAAGCATTTATTGATTGAACAGGAAATTTCCTCCGTGTAGTGCCCGAGCCATGAGCCCCCGAGCGGATGGGGTGGGGACATTTATAACAACTTCGCAGCCCTGCACAGCCCATCTGGCTCTGCAGGACCCAATTTGCAGCCACTTATACACATTTCTGCAGCAATTGATCAGAAAAATTGATTCGGGTTCTATTTTAATGCTCTATTTTCTACCAACGCTGTTTTTTGCAAACGCTAGATAGAACCTCAGAAATGCCCTTGTGGCTATCCATCAGAAGTTAGCACATTTTCCTGAATACCTTTGAGCTAATAGTGTTGGTAGGTTTATGAAAGGAGACATTTTTTTTTCCAGTTGCCCAATTAAAATGATCCATGAGGACTGCCAGCCCCAAGAGGGAGGCTGGGAAAAGCGTCCTTTGGGGTTTTGAATGGCTAGTGTGGGGCTGCAGGAACTCCGTTCATCCACCAGTAGACTGTCAGGTAACTGCTAACCCTGGTGACCACCACAGCGCCTGGCTGCTTGCTGGGCCTACCGAAGTGTGACCGACAGGGTGCTTTCTTGTGACAGAGGAGCTCCAGGCCTGTCCCTGCCCTCTTGGCCATTTTTTCATGTACAGTCTATGGATTGCCTACCACAGTCCAGACCTTGTGCTGGAAACCTGGGTGGGCGGGTCAGGGCAGTCGCAGAGGCTGCAGCCAGGCTTAGCTGGGACGAAGCCCTTGGGCTCCTCCAAGCAAGGGGCATCCGTGTGCGCAGGGTCACAAGCACACCTCCCTGAGCACGCTGGCTAGGGGTACTCCCCTGTGGGTGAAGGCAGCTTGCCCTTTTGCACTCTGACCTGGGGACTCCCTGCCCTCATGCCACTGCCAGTCCACCTCCAACATTTCCACACCACACCTTCATTGCATGAGATCCTTTTGGAACTGTGCTTGTTCTGGGTTTGCAGCCGCTTAGGCTCGCGTGCGGCAAAGAGGCAGGGCTGAGGCTGTGGGTGGACACCTGGCGCATGCACGGTGGCAGAGCCTCCGCCTTCTGCGTCCTGCGACACCGAGTCACTCCCCTCTCCAGAGACATGAAGAGGAAACTGCAGTGTGGGGCTCCCCTCTCCCTGGGCACCGCCAGCGGAAGCCTTTTTCACCTCATCTGCGCTGCACAGCAGATAGTGCTGACAGAACCTGGCGTGAAATGTCACAGTTTCAGATCCAAGGCGCCTCGGAGGAGCTAGAGTAAGGCTTGCCGCGCCTCCAGACGCTGACAGCCAAATCCGTCACTCCTTCAGCTCCCAACATATGGCATGAAGTAGGGTGTGAAAGATAAATTTCTTTGGATAGGTGTGGAAAATATGTGCAGCGTTTTTACCGCGTGGCTGCATGGAAAGATCAAAACACCCGTATTTTCTGAGAACGGAATTTTAATGCTTTGAAACCATGCCTCCAGATTGGCGAGGGGATGCAGAACTAATACCTGCTCAGCATAATTAGCAGTTTCCACAGGAGGCTCGGGGTGGCCAAAGCAGGAGAGGCAGAGCTCGCCAGAGACTCCTGCCTCACCCTCCTGCCCCAGCTGGCGTCTGAGAGGAGAGACGTGGCCCAGGGCTCCCTTCAGGCTTCCTCTGTGGCCCGCCAAGGCTGGACCAACCCTGGAGCTGCAGCACCATGAGGGCGGCCTCCGTTAGGGCCCTCCCGCCCCCCACAGGCCCCCAGTGATAATGCTCCACTAGCCTGAATAGAATAGAGCTCACAGTTCAGCTTAGGGAGGTGTGCTGCAGGGTCACGCCCTAAAACCATGGGCCCCCGGGGGCTTTCAGCATGGGGAGAGAGAAATGCAGAGAATCTGCTCAGGTGCAGGAGAGGCCA
This sequence comes from Myocastor coypus, assembly GCA_004027025.1. Classification (NCBI taxonomy): domain Eukaryota; kingdom Metazoa; phylum Chordata; class Mammalia; order Rodentia; family Myocastoridae; genus Myocastor; species Myocastor coypus. The sequence goes on from PVJA010001523.1 coordinate 26,302, forward strand.
GGTGTGGACAGCGCCAGCCCCAGTGGCCCACGCCCAGGAAAGCCACGGCTCTCGGAAGCTGTGCCGCCCATGGAGAGTCCAGTCTTCCTCTTCTCTGCAGTTTCTCTCCCAGACCAAGCTCAGTGCTGACAGTGTAGCTGCAGATGCAAAAGCCGGCTGCGTATTCACAAGCCAGGCCACTCTGCCGGCCTGCTACGCTCCTGCCCCTCAACCTGCTTGGGCAGGCCGGACATCTGGCCAGCCCCACTATGGGCTCCCGCTGGCCCTGGTGGGTATGGCTGCTCCAGCACCAGGACTGGGTCTTAGCACACAGGTGGGTTTATAAAAAAAAAAAAGGAGCAGAGGCAACACGTAGAGTCTGTTCACGTGGTTGTATCTAGAGAAAGGTAGCACTTCCATCCCAGATGGCCTGGCCACTGCAGGATTTATGGGAAACACTGTGGCAGGCAGGAGTACTGACCTCCCTGTTCCCTCCCTGGCCACCTCTCCTTGGGGAAGGTCACCATGAGGTGGCACTGGCCTGGTCGGAGTGGAAGGGCACACCGCTGTGGTCCACACACCCAGGAATGTCCCAGAGTCCTTGAAATCCCACAGCAGGGACACATGTGCTGACTTCCACAGGCCATGGTGTGCTCTGTCTTAGGAAAAGACCTGCCCTCATCGTGCAGGAACCCAGAGGCCATCATGCCCAGCCAGGAGCCCACCTTGGTGGAGAGTGGCCTCAGCCAGGAGCCTCTTTGGCTGTGTAGGACTCAAGAGTTTGTGAGACCAGAGCTAAAGACACAGCAGAGGGAAAGACTTTGGAGCCAAACAGGCTGGGCGGAGAGCCGGGAAGCCCAAGTGAGGGCTCCAGGGGACTCAGTCTCTGGCAAAGCAACCCTTCTTCCCAGGAAGTAGAGGAAGCTTCACGGCAGGGATGGCGTCACAGGACAGCTGCATGGGGTGGCTCAGAGAGCATGGGCCCAAACTCAGTGGGACAATGCACCTGTGAGCACTGTGGTCCACATTTTCAGACCCCAGGATACCGAAAACAAGGCTCTGCATCGTGGATCTGAGACTGCCTGCTGCCTTCCAATTAGAATCTGAATCGGACCTTGACCAGCTACACCATGCACCTGGGTCCCACTTGGTACACACAGAATATACACTTCCGGATTGCCCAGGACTCTGGTGTCCAGGGCCTTAGTTGGGGACAAGGCAGGGCAGTGGGTGGTGCTGGCAGAACACACAGAGCCAGGACCCAGCTGACCCAGGTGTGTAGGGCTGGCCTGGCACTGTGTCACTCATCTGTCCACAGGGCTGGCTACAGCCTGCAGGAGGTCCCTGCCTATCAAGGTATTGGTGGCAAAGGAGCCACAGACACCATGCCTGGAGGGCAAAGTGTACAGGGAAGCAACCCGGGCAGCATCTGCGGAAACAGGACTGAGAGAGGTGACCAGGACCGGCAGAGGGGAGGCCCGGGCCCAAAGCAACAGACCAGGACAGAGCTGGAGGTCAGGGGTCGGCTCACTTGGGCATCTGTGGCGCGGGTGGAACTGGCCGCCACCGCTGAACCCCAGAACACACATGCAGTGGGGCACTCGCCTGCCCTCCCAGTGGCCAGGGAAGGATGCTGATCACTGGCCAGCTCTGGGCTCTCACACCAGCCACAAGGGCTGTCCAGCCCCACACAGCAAGGCAGAGCCCAGAGCTACCGCAGCAGGAGCTGAATCTCCTGCACAGGCCACACAGCATCGCAGCTCTCAGAGCCGGGCCCTGGGCCCAGGCCTGCCAGCTGAGATGCCAAGGCACCGGACCTGGGAGTCTCCAGGTGAGGAGCAGCCGGCGGAGGCCGGAAGGCAGAGGTCTTCAGCCTCACTCTCCCACACACAAGGCTGTTTTTAGCCCCACGGAACAGGTGGCACTCAAGTGGCAGCAGTGCTCGAACCCCAGGAAGCCTTGTGCCCTGCAGGGCCAGGACACCAAGAGCCAAATGAGTCTGCCCCTCCCCACCCTGGAATGCGGTGAGTTCTGCTAGGCAGCAGGCAGCCACAGGGAGGACTGCCTTCCGATTTCTCTGTCCTCTCGGCCTTACCAGGAAGCCCTGTGCTGAGTAGACCCACAAGCACAGGACATTGCCGCCTCCTCCATCAGACTGCAGGACAATCCCAGGTGGCCTGTGGTAGGCCCTGTGTGACCCTTGTGGAGCAAGCCAGCTGACAGCTAGGCATCAGCTCTCTCTAGGTGCAGCAGAGACCACACCGATGACTAGGAAACCAGGCAAAACCGTGTTCAGCTGGAACAGTGCACAGGGGCCACTTTGTCCCTTGGGGCCTCCCAAACAAAGCCCCACAGACACCTGCTTTAGAGAGGAACTCTCTCTTTTGTACTTCATACCTGGTTGCCAGTCGTGGTGGGCATTTTACTTGTGCAATTAATTATTCTGCAAAACATGAAAGTTGAGCCCACGACCTTGATTCCGAGCCTTCAAAGTAAAGGCAAAGCAAAACAGCTGCTCATGCCGCTCGTAATTATACACTTTTTTTTTTTAATTTATTTAACCATGTACCCAACTCAAAATTGCAAAAAGTCTGTACTTGAACTGCAGATTCAAAAGTGTTCTGAAAATCCAATTATGGGCAATGTCATCCGCAGGAAAGGCACAGGGTGTTTACTTCTAGTCTATCATGCTATTTCTTTTTAAGTATTTAGAAGAATTTTGCAATTAGTCTGCATCCTGTTTGATTGAAATTCAGAGTTCTTGACCAATATCCATCACCTTCCTAAAAGGCAAATAGGACACAGCGTGTTGAGCCCCCACTGGCAACGTGGGGGGTGTCCTGCCAAGAATGTGCTCAGGCACCGGTGGGCATCTTTGCCAGGCAGCCTTTCCTATCTCGTTTTGGGTGCCATGGTAGCGTGAGATTTTGGAGGGGAACAGCGAACATGAAAGGGGTCACCTCCCATGGCTGGAGGGATCCAGGAGGGACGGGGCTTATGGGGCCATCAGGACATGCTGTGCTCTGCACGCGGCATAGGCCACGCTGATGACCAGAGGGGCCTGGCCACGCTGAGCAGGCGCTCCCGGCCATTCTCTGCCCACCTTGTGCAGCTGAGCTCCAGACTCACACTGGGGGGCCGCTGTATGTGCGGGGCACCGCTTCCCAGCCTCTCGGGGAGATAACTGAAGGGACGGTGGCAGGAAGAGCCATAGGAGAGCACAGCCTCGGTGGCAGTGAGCGGCAGGTGCCTGCAGCAGCGGGAGGACACCATGAGGCTAGGAGGAGAGGCCTTGCAGTGCAAGGCATCCATGCTACCGGCGGCTGGGAAAGGCCACCCCCCCTCGGAGAAGGGTCCAGGGAGGACTGGGCGCGTGCAGCCCCTGCAGGAGGCTCTGGTACCAGGGCTGCAATGGCGTCACCCCTCCCTCCCACTCTCCTTCTTTCCATTTTCATTTTAAGCACATCGGATTTTAACGCTGTTTACCCAAAGCTGCTTTACCTTGTATTTTTTCATTTGGAAATATTAGTTATGACCTTTCAGAGCTCCCAATTAAACTTTTCCAATAAAAGAGAAAGGTCGAACAAGCAGGAGTGGTGGGGTGCCGCAGAGTCTCTGTGCTGCTGGCGCTGGGTCAGGGGGCTGCACCCGTCGGGGCCGGGACCACCCTCCAGAGGGAGGAGTCCCACGTGCTCCTGCCAGACTCTTCCCCGATCGGAGCTGCCTCCTCTCTGCTTCCAGAAAAGGCCAGCTGTCTGGCCAGGCAGGCACCCCTGTGGCCACACATGGGAGGAGCCGTGGGGCTGCGGTCACTCACATCCGACTTCCCTGTGCAGGCTGCAGGAGGAGGGTCTGAGCCCTACGGGGCTTTGAGTTTTTGAGATGAGCTGAAAATGCAGATTCTTCCATGAGAAATACACAACCTCTGGTCTCTCGTCGGCCCCGAGGTTGCCATTCTGGCCTCGGGCACTGTTGTGGGTTACTCGTGTTTGTCATAGAGTGTGTCCTGGACATGGCGGCATGTTGACCCCACTCCTGGCCTCTGCCACCAGAGCCCAGAACACAAGCTCAGCTGTGACAGCTGCCAGTGTCTCCAGATGAGGAGCATCCAACTGTCCCCTCAGGAGGGCCAGTGGCGGGAGCTGCCGGCTGTGAGTTCCGAGAGCCTGATCCAGAAGACCCAGCCATGATCAGCGTGCCCCTGCCAACCTGAGCCACCATGGGACATGGTGCATGACTGGCACATCAGGCCGTTTGTGCCACCTAATGGGACCTTGCCAGGCCACCCAATGGGACTGTCATGCTTGTGCTGTGGACAGTTCAGAGTTGCCCAGCAGCTGGATATAAGAATTATGGCCCCACGGTGAATGTGGCAATGTCAGCTGAGCCCAGGTGTCATGGAGTTCGGTGAGCCCCTCCCACCTGCGGCTGCTAGCTGCCTGAGGAAAGCCAGTCACCTGCGGTCCCTTCTCTTCAGCTACACCTCAGTCCCCCTCAGACCCCATTTCTGCACTTCTGGTGGAACTGGAGATCAATTTGTGCTCGTCTCTGTGGAAGCCTCCACCCAAGCAACTGTCACATCTCAGACCAGGTCACCTTGAGCAGGCAGGACACTCAGTGGTGGGGACAGCGTGTGAGTGTGTGGCATCACCTTAGGGTGGCGTGTGCAGAGACCTGACTCCCCGGGCCCAACCCCGCTGGCCACCTGAGTCGTCTCCGCAGGGTCTCTCCTGATCACAGACTCCAGGATGACAGCATGCAGGGGTGGCAGCTGTGCTCGCTTGTGTGTCTCGGCTGAGCCTCCCACAGCTTTGCCACACAGTATCCTGGCCCCAGCTGCACATGCACGTGAGGCAGGATCTCTGCATTTAGTAGGCGCCTGCAGGGCAGCCGACAGGCTCCTTTGGCAAGGACCAGCTGGGCTCTGCCGTGCACATTTATGTCAACAATGACAAATTACATCACCGAGGGCCAAATCAAATAGCCCAGTTGTGTCAAGATTCCCAGATGTGATGTTCAGAGCTGAGTCTTGTAAAGTCCACAATGCCTCCTTCCCTTAAAGGTGCCAGCCCGCGATTTCTCTGATGGGCGCTGACTCGGCCCCCTGGGTCTGCTGGTGAACACCTCCACTCCTCGCCTCCAGGCGGAGAACAGCCTCGCACCCCTCTGCACTCCTGCAGACTCGGGACCAGAAGGCTGGTGGAGGAGGGGCAGGAGGGAGGTGCCCACCTCCTACTTGGCCGCCCGCTCCGGCTGACCCACACCAAGGTCTGCAGAAGTTGGCCTTCAGCAGGGCAGGCCGCAGCCTGGGGGCTGGGTGTTGATTAGAAGAGGCTTTGAGGCCAGAGGGGGATGACGGGAACCCAAAGACCCACGGCCACCCTGACCACCGCCCCGATGCCCTGGCAGCTGGAAAGATGCTGCAGTGGCCTCTCCTGTGGGAGACCCATACCCTGCACAGGACACTGGGGAGCCATTCAAATGAGCAGGACGACAGGCAGGCCCAGGCCTAAGGGGAGAGTGTCAGGAGCATTGCAGGCGGCAGTGTGGGAGGGCAGAGATGTGAACCGAGCCTACAGCAGCTTGTGTGTACCCTGCGTGGATGGCACTGGCTCCCCGACACTTGGGCAGCGCCTGGGCTGAGTCCTGCTGACACCATGCTCACCTCAGGAGGGCAGGATGTGGCTGGAGCAGATGGCGAGGGTCGGGCACAGTAAAATTCCTGGTGGCCATTGTGGGCGCTCTCAGTAAACCACACCAGCAAGCCACCATGTCCACAGGAGCCCTTAGAGGGCCTCCAGGCATGGAGGGACCTGTGGTCTCAGAAGGTCTGGACCCTGCTGTGAAGCACTCAAGCCAGAGCTTCTTGGGGACAAACCTGCTTTGGCTTCTCCTCTGGTCCCTGAGGCCTGGCCCAGGGCTGTGCTCAGGAGCCTGCGGCAGGTGTCTGCGAGGTGAGCAGAAAGTGGACACGGAACTCGGCCACGGCACCTTCCAGTATGCACTCTGCACACCAGATGGTCAGGGAGCCAGGACCTTTCCTAAAGGAAGTGGGCGTCCTAATCCCAGACAGCCGTGGGCCAAGGAGTTGGCTGGGCTGTGTTCTCCCTGGCACCTTCAGGGCCCAGCAGGATGCCCTGCACCCCACAGAGAACACCTCCCCAACTCTGGTGCTCAGCACCAAGGGGTGGGCTATGCCAGCGTTACCAGGGGAGGTGAGGATTTCATGGGCACATGAAAGCTAATCCACAGGAAGTGCGAGCTGCCGTGGCAGGGGCACTGCACTGAGCTAGGCCTGGCCCTTGCTCCACAGGGAAGCTCAGAGCACAGAGTGCAGAAGGGATTCATAATTCTGAGCCAAGTCCAGGTCAGGTGGCACCTCCTGCTGAGCTGGGGGTGTTGCAGAGAAGGCATCCCCACTCAGTTACCCAAGGAACCATCAGAGCCCATGCCTCAGGGCAGGGACTGGGGGCACAGCCAGCATACAGTTGACAAACCTCCAGTTTCTGCAGGCAAGACACCAATGCTAATGCCAGACCAGGGCCCAGGGCACCCTCTCTGAGCCCCAGCAGCCTGAGGCCCCTGGGTGAGTCCAGAGTTCCAGGCCTGCACTGTGGATGCCCCCACCCAAGCCAGACGAGGAGTGGCCGGCAGCCTTGAGTCACCACGTGCACCCTGGGGCCAAGCCAATGAGCTGGACTGGAGGGGTCTGGCAGTGGCCCCGGGCTGCCTGTGCCAGCATCCCCGAGGTACTTTGCACACCTGTGCCCTCCCCTCACTCTGGTCATTCAAAGACTGTGCAAGTTGGCAGGTGGCCTGGAGGGCAGGGCACACACAGGGCGGGGGGGGGCTGCACCCTGCATGCTGAAGGCTGTGTGCTGCTGTTTCTGCCCTGTCCTGGGGACACTGCGGGTACTTGTCACATGCAGTGTGCTGGGAGGGGACCCTGAGAGACCCCCCTCTGCCTTCAGGGTATGATCTCAGTTTGCTGATAAGGCTGGGAGTCCACAGCTCCAAGCACTGGGCCCCACCCAGCACCCTCCTGACTTCCAGGGCTAACAGCAGGACCTCTTGCTAGGACACACACCCCTCACCCCTTTTTTACTGCACTGGTGCCTGCCATGGGGTCACTATGACGGAGGCAGGGGCAGCAGAGGCTCTGAGACCCCACCCTCCCTTGAGAAGGACATGGGAACCTGATCCTCCACCCTCAGGCCCTGGAGAAACCTTCCTCCTGGGTATGGGCCAGGCAGCATTGGTCGACCACGTGGGGTCCAGGGCGTCAGCAGCACCTCCTCTTCACCCCACCTCTGCCAGGGTTCTGTCTCCAACGCTTTCTGCTCTCTGCCCAAACCATCTCACTGTCTACTTCTGCCAATGGCCTCGAGGAAATCCTGGAGACAAATCCGCAGGCCCAGCATCCCTCACGGCCCACTCACTCGGCCCACGGCTCCTGATGGCGGGCGCTGTGTGTGCTGGAGCCAAAGATTAAGTGTGACCCCTGCCCTAGCTCTCCTTCATGCAGGACTCAGGCTTACACAGGTAGTTCTAGGCACACTGAGCCTGAAGGAAAGGGAAAATGAAATGCATAAGCCTTGGTCTTTTCCAAAATACTGTGCTTGTGTGCAGTAGGGAGGCGTCGCAATGCTAGTCTGTGACCAGGAGACTAAGTCCCACTGACACGTACGTGGGTGGTGGAATGGGGGTGCTATGCCCCCCAGGAGGACTTGCTGTGAAACAGCATTGTGTTACATCCCATGATTTGTCCACAGAGACGCTAGGTGATACGATTTGGCAGTGGTTGGCATTTTAAAATGCTGCAGAGTCAGGTGATCTCATACGTTATGGAATATCGTACACCCTAGCCAGAGGAAGTGGTCCATGAAGGACTTGGTGGACACCTAAGGACTGACCAAGGACCCGATGTGACTGTTGGGGTGTGGAGGGGCTGTCCCTGGGCCACTCCCAGGGCTTGGTGGGGCCTCACGCACGACCCTGTTCCTCATGGACCCCCCAGCTCTGACAGCGTCCCTCTGTCTGCTCACCCAAATCATGGACGGCAAGAGAAATCAAAGCTTTGGAGGCAGAGGCTGGGCCTCAGCTCTCCTCCAGCTGGGGCCGTCCTGCCGCCCACCCGAGAGCACAGGGCACGTGGCCGCTGACGTCAGCGGCAGGAGGAGCACCTGAGCAGCTCCCGGGCAGGTGCGGAGGTGGCCTATGCTCCGCTGGTGTGCAGAGCTTGGACTCGCGGCTTCCCTGGCCCAGTGTCACAATACCAAGCATCCAGATCTAGTGGCTCCCGATGCAGTGGGCCTCCTAACCGCCACGCTGTGACTCAGGAGCGTGGTAGCTGCATGGGTGGTCCCGGCCCATGGTCAAGCTGTCCACCTGCAGGCCTGGTGGGGCTCTGGGGCCCCATCTAGCAAGACCTCAGTTTCCCTGCACATGTCCCTGGGCCACTCTCATGTTCTCACAGGGCAGCAGCCTGTTCCCCAACGTGAGCCTGTAGACAGCAGGCGCAGAAGTGGTGTGCTTTAGGGCCCAGATGGGGGAGTCCTGTGCAGTCCTCTGTGCCATCTCCCCAAGGTCTTACAGTACAGGGGAGACCTGCCGGGCATTCGGTGACAGGCTGGTGTCCAGTGCACTGTAAGCTGACATCAGCCAGTGTGGTCCTGGGCCCACTGGGAGTCCTCTGCCCTCCCCTCAAGGTTCCCTCTCTCTGCTCCTGTTCTTCCTGTCCCCGACCTTGGTGAGTTCTCTCCTGCTCTGGTGCCTGACTCGGGCATGGAAACTCTACTGCTCAGCCCTGCCCTGCTGAGCTCAGCCTGTGTACACACATGCATGGGTGTGCGTGGGTGTGCAGGGGCAGGAGCCCTTCCGGTGAGCCTCTCCTCCTGGGCTCTCTGCACTCTGAGCCCGTGGGGCATGGGCACGCAGTGCCCATTCACCCAGGCTCTTCTGCCCGCACTGACCTTGACATTGAGCTGACCTTGACGTTGAGTTCCTCTGCTGACAGTCAGGTTGCAACACCAGGTCCTGCCCCCCACCTTGGCCCCTTGGCCTAGGCTGAGACCACCGTCATCCCACGCTGACAGCAGTGACCCTCTCTGGGCACAGCCAGGGCCCTTTGAGAGCCCAGATCATCCCAGTTGCTCCCTCGCAGCACCTGGGTGAACACAGCCCAGTCCATCTGCGCCTGCTCTGCCCTGGGCCCTGGGTCCCCTTCCATCTGGTGCTTGCATGGAGCTGCCCACTCCCCAGCTTGGGAAGGCCTCCTCCGCTTTGCGTGTGGCACCCCCCCTTAAGCTGTGGTCAGGACAAGATGGACACAGAATCAAGAGTTAGCCTTGGAGGATTTGGCCACACCCAGGCCTCCGAGGGCAGGGCCGGCCGCTTCCCCTTACCCCAAGGGCGTGTCAGGGAGCTGCCTGATTGCTTCTCAGTGCTCTCTGTTATTTCTACTCATGACGAAGGGCACAGAGGAGCCCGCAGGAGCTGAGGGCCATCCCGACGCCACCAGGGCACAGTGCATCCACAGATGGAGCTGCAGCCCCAGGAGCGCTGCCCTGCAGGCACCATCCTCATCCTCCCCAGGCCCAGAATGGCAGGGAGCGAGAGGTGTGCCACCTCCCCCCACACACACACAGATGGCGTGAGCTAATTATTCTCATTTGTGCGGCACCTTCCACCGCGGTGCACTTCTTTCGGAATGTTGGGAAGCAGATGACCGCGTCTGCTTTTTTTCGCCGTGGAAGTTTTGTCATCAGCAGGATCGGGAGGGACCATCTGTGTATGTTACTGAAAAGTGTGCCGCCAGCAGCCAGTTGCACACTTGAAGACAATAGCTGAGTGCGCTGCATCTCCTCGGCCCTGGGCCCCCAGCCTCCAACTCCCGGTCACCAGACAGGACCTGCAGGGCCGGGGCCTTCTCAAGCCCACGTTAATGATCACCAAGCTGGGAAACTTTCCAGAAAACTCAGTAGCCAGAAGTCCCTCTGCAGCCTCCTCTGGCCATGTCCTTGGACGAGTCAACTCACCTTCCTGAGCGCCAGGTGGGTGGGGACCACAGGGCTGCGCTCAAGTGCCTGCCTCGACATACCCACCACACCTGGTGCCAGTCGCCTCTGTCGCAAATGCCCAAAATCTTAGTGGCTTCAACAGCATGAGTGTGTGACCTCGGCATGCCCAAGGTGAGAGGTCCAGGCTGGTCAAGTGTGGGCCAGGGAGCCCGGGACCAAGTCCTGGCTGCCTCTTCCAGGGCCAGCAGTGCCACAGCTCTGCCACTGTCTGACACCAACCTCCAGTTTGTCTTTCTCTGGGGCCACTGCAGTGATGGGGGGGGGGGCGGACATTGGCTACCCCCGTCTCCGTCTCAAGATCTTTAATTTAATCCCATCTTCAGAGTTCCCCTCTTTGCCACGTAAGGTGACACAGTCAGGGGTTCTGGCACTAGCCTGTGGCCATCCTCTGGGAATCACTGTCCTCCTCCCAGAGGGAAAGGGGGATACCCCCTCAGGCTGAGCACACCGCCCTGCCGCCACCATGTTCTGGGCTGATAATGAAAGCCAGACCCAGGTGGCAGCATCATCCATGAGACAGGCCCAGGACCTCAGAGGAGGCAGCTGCCATCACAATTGTCCTTCATGTCCAGCCCCTGCTGGGCACCTGTTCAGAGACAGAAGCCATGACCTGGGGACATCTGGGGCCGGGGCAGCCTGGCAAAGTGACCCCCACTCCAGCATCCAGCTCACCGAGATGGCCAGAACTCTTAGGCAATAGGCAGGTAGGGGCAGATGCCAGCTGCTCTCTCTCCCATGGGCCAATCTCACCATTTTTGTCACCATGACATTTTACAAAAAGCCTAATGCCTTCTCCAACTAGCTAGAGGTAAGACATGAAGAAGAGAAGAGAGAGAGAAGCAGATGAGAAGAGAGGGAGAATGAGACAGACTGACAGAGAGAAGGAGGGGTGAGGGGGGAGAGAGACAGGATAGTCAGGAGAGAAAGACAGCGGGGGAAAGGGAAAAAGGGATGGAAAGAGAGCAGAGAGAGAGAGAGAGGAGAGAGAGGGAAGGGCTTTTGCCCCATGGCTACCCGTCCACCCTCACAAAGTCACTGCCTCGGCCTGGGCCTGGGCCTTTGCTGGGTCTGAAGCATGAGGATAACTTCTGGAGATGAGTTTTGCAGCTTCGCCATGCATGTGACACCTCCCCGCATCCAGGCCTCTGGCGGTGACCTGCACGTGGCAGCAGGTACACAAGGCCAGGCTTGCATGCGAGCAGAGAGGACTTCTCATGGGCTTCGATGCGAGCTATGGCTCCTGGCTGTCACTTGCAGCATTAGGGAAACTTGCCGCTGCAGAACCGTGAGGCTCCGTGTGCCAATCTCCAGGAGCCCAAAGTCGTGCTCCCTCGGGGCAGACCTGGCCTTTCTGGGCTCGGGAAGCAGGACCAGTAGCAGTGGAGCAGTAGACAGGGGGTACAGGGCTGAGGGAGCTGTGGGTCCTGTCCCGTGCTGACCCAGGACCAGAAGGTGAGGGCTGCTGGACACTGCCCACCTGCACCACGCTGAGCCTGTTTCCCCAGGAGAGCAGCGCAGCCCTCCCCCCAGGCCACGCACAGACCCAATGTGGCCTCTCCAGGGAGGCGCCCGTCAGCAGCCCTCCCAGAGGCAGGGTGGAGGCTCAGCTGGGCAGTTGCCCCAGCAGGATGGAAACCATCACTGCCCCTCAAGTCCACGGGAAGTGGCTCTCCCAGGCCTCTCCGTGGGACCTGCCATACCAGTGAGTGGTGGCGGGGGTCTCTCATGGGCATCCCTGATCATGTCAGACAGCCAATATCTAGGCAGCTAGGCAGCTCCCTCCATGTTCCTACCCAATGGCTCACAGCCAACAACAATGATCCAGCACCACACAGTCAGCCAGGGCCCCAGGCAGCCGCAGCCTCGGTAGGGACACCGGCCGCCTGCCCCGTGAGGTGGCTCATCTTGCTTTCATCCTGCTGGGCTGGAGCTACAAAGAGATGGCAGACATGTACCTGTAGAAAAAGACACCCCAAAGCCAGGCGTGGTGGCGCACCCCTGTAATCCCAGCACTTGGGAGGCTGAGGCAGGAGGATCGGTGCAAGTTCGAGACCAGCCTGGGCTACAAAAGTGAGCTCAAGGCCAGCCTAAACTGCATAATGAGACCCTGTCTCAAAAAAAAAAAAGAAAAAGAAAAAGACACCCCAAAGCCTCCTTGTTATTAAAATCCAGAGGCCCTTCCTTGGCCAGTGGCCTTTCTCAGAGCTGCTGCTGGAACATGGGCTTGGAGGCAAGCCTTGGCAGGCAGGCGACCCACCTGGAGCTCAGCCGGGAGCGGGCTGGCATGGATGGCTCCTTCTGCAGTGAGACATACACAAAGCCCCGGCACACACTGAGGGCCCCGCAGTCCTCCAGGCTGCCGCCAGTGTGCTGTCAAGGGAGGTGCAGAGCTGGGGCACCCCCAGACTACCTGAGGCGAACTTGCCTGTCATGTGCGCAGAGTCACCTGGCCTTTGTGATAAGGCAGTGGGGGCAGGGCCCCAAGTCCATATTTCCCCAGCTGTCCCCAAGCTGATGTTGCACAGGTGCGGACAGATGGGGTCCCCTACTCTGTTGCACCCACTGCTCTTTAAGCTGAAGCTAGGAGGCCAAGAGGCCATGTCCTTACACCGGACCCAGGCATGCATGCTGGCTGCAGGGCCTTCTGCACTCGCGTGCCCAGCCCTCTGGCGGCCAGCAGCTCTTTCTCTCTTTCTTGGATTTTGTTACACCCTGCTAGTTAGAGACAGAGCACCGTGTCTGGGTTAGGTGCCCTCTGCCATTCCCAGTGGGCTGGTGAGTGGGCTGAGCAGAAGCTGCCTCTCCTCGCCCACCCCCTCCCAAGCACAGAGGCTCTAGTGTGATGACCATCGCCGTGGACAAGGACCCTCCCTGCCTGCCATCTTGTGCTAAGGAAAGTGCCAGTCAACGCAGGGATCAAACTGGACCCCAGCTCTGTCTTCTCTTCTCTTGTGGTGCCAGGGATTGAACCTCGCACCTTGTGCATTCTAGGCCAATCAATGAACCACGGAACTACATTCCCAGGCCCTCTTCAGTTTTTACACTTTAAGACAGAGCCCTGCTGTGTTCCCCAGCACACGTCAGACTTGGGAGGCCCCTGCCTCGGCCTCCTGAGGAGCTGGGGTTCCGGCATGTGCCTCTGGGCCTGGCTGACATGCTCTCAAGCTTCCTCACACGATCTGCAGCCAGTGCAGTGCTCCCAAAGGCAGCGTGGCACCAGGAGCTTGCGCAGGTTCTCATCAAGGTTCATTCTTCATCTTCTTAACTTTTGTTCACACTCTGGTACAGAAGAAGATGCAGCCTGTGGCAGGGAGAGGGCCTTTCCGCTCGCTCCAGCAGCCTCCTTGCCAAGTCTTCCAAGCTCCTGGTCAGCCACAGAACCCTGCGAACTTCAGTCCTTGCTTTGAAAAACACAAGCTGTACGTACACTGCACCCCAACAAGCATGAGATATTCGAGAATATTAGTGGTACTGCGGAGGCCAAAGGGTAATAACCATGGAAATAGTTCTCTAACGGCACTAATCTTCGTTTCCTTCTCTTTCCTCCCAACCCAAAAGAAGATAATTTCTCCAAGTCTTTATTTGGTTCCCTTATATAATTGCCGCTGTAAATCACACAGACTTTTAGAGTTGAAATCACAAGCGCGCCGCTGCACCGGCGGTCTTCTGCTGCTCGCCTACCCCGTGCTGGATCCAGAGTGCCCGAGAGACGCTGTGAGAAGTCTCGGTCCCTCCCCAGAGTGCATGCAGACCTCGTGCTAGGGACGCCTGGCCTCGCCTCTCTGGGCCACTTCTCGCCTCAATTTCGCTCGCTCGCTCCGAGGAATGGATAATTCCTGGGAGTTCCCATTTTGCTTGTAATTGTTTCTTAAATTAAAATGCACTTTGCAGCTGGGTCTGCTGAGACAAAGACTAGCAGCTGGGAAAGCACCGTGCTTTTCTCAACGGCAGGAAGGTGATGAGACGTCGCGTCCCTGCGTCCCTGCGTCCTTTAGAGATTGCGGCTGGCACCGGCACCGGCACCCTGGGTGGCGGGGGTGGCATCTGGCTACCCAGAGTCCTTTGACTTTCTTAGCAGCCAGAGTACTGGGCGCAGGTACCAGGGCGGCAGAGACACTGCCTGTCCTCCTGCATCCTCCGCCGCTCACGTGACTTCCCTCCAGGTGGAAACACCTTCGGGAGTGCTGACTCATGCGCACTGTGGGCGCTTGGTCTGAGCAGGGCTCTTCCGGTGCAGCGAGTTATCGACTAGCGGCTTTGGGCCTCGGGCCTCGGTCACCAGTTCCTGCCCCAGAGGATTCTGATCGCGGACTTCAGCCCACCGTGGAACCGGGCAGCCAGGGGTGAGTTGTGTCTGCAGGAATCCCGTCCTTCGCCGCGCCGCCTTCTGTCTGGCTTCCTGCGCGTCACTGCTTGCTTTTCTGTACTACATCACGGCATGATCTGTGAGCCAGTTCCCATCCCTCTCTGTCCTGAAAACCTCCGCATAACCTCGAAATACCAGGCCCTGTGCCAGGGTGTTCCCCGGACTTAGCTGTCACACACGCGCTTCCCAGGTAGAGGCTGTTATTTCTCTTTTTTTTTTTTTTTTTTTTTTTGTCTTTTTGAGACAGGGTCTCACTATGCAGTTCAGGCTGGTCTTGAGCTCACTTTTGTAGCTCAGGCTGGTCTCGAACTCGCACCAATCCTCCTGCCTCAGCCTCCCAAGTGCTGGGATTATAAGCGTGCGCCACCACGCCCGGCGAGGCTGTTATTTCTGCTTGACATAAAGAAGTAATCGTTAGCCGGGCGCCGTCCTACCGCCGTGAGTCAGTAAATGGGACGCTGCAGGGGCCCGTGCCGGGTGGTTCGAGGACACCGCGCTAGGGCGGGCAGGGTGGTCCGCTTTTTATCACGTGGCCAAAACCTGAGGAAAGCAACTTAAGAAGGGCAGGTTTCCTTTGGCTTGAGGTTGCAGAGGTGCCAGGCCATGGCCAGCTGGTTGCATTGCTTCCAGGCCTACAGTGAGGGAGAAACTGGCGGCAGGAGTGGGGCAGCCAGTGAGCAGAGAGAACGCAAGCCCGAAGGGGTTCGCAGGGGGCTCCTCCTCCTCCTCCTTTTGGTGCGTCAGGGCCCCAGCCTATTGGACGATGTCTCCAAAGGCAGGCCGAGTCTCTTCCCTGAGTTTGCTGTCAGACATGCCAGTCACCTCTGGACATGCGCTCACAGACACACCAGTTGGTGTTTTACTGATTTCTGAATCCAGTGGAGCTAACCAGCGATCAAGTTTAACTGTCATAATCAGATATGATGTTCAGAACGGTTTAGAACAAAGGAAGTTAGGTCCAGGTAGGCAGGACATATGCCCTGGACAGGTAGGCAGAAGTGATATACTAGACAGGTGGGATGGACACAGGGCGAGAGGGGTGGACTGGGCAGGTGGGCCAGGAGGGAGCTGAGCTGGTGAGCGGGACAGGTAGGCAGGACAGGTGCGCTGCGTGTGGGGACTGGGCAGGTGGCCTTGCCAGGGGGAAGATCCCACACAGAATGGAAGATGGGCCCCAGGGCCTCCTGCCCCCAGGCCTTCTGGTTCTAAGTGTTTAAATCACTGGGAATAAATTCCTGATCCATTGACCTTTCTGCAAGTTTTAATTTACACCCAAGAGTAAAATGTCAGATAATTATCATGCATTTGGCTGGGCTTCTTCACTACTACCCTAAAAACAATTCTTTATCAAGATCTCAAGTCAAAATTGTACAGGGATAATTACCCGGGGAGAAGTGCCTCATTTGCATAATGCTCGAGCCTCGGGGCTCCCTGGGGGCTTGTTGTCTGACTGCTGCATTTCTCTGGAAGGGAGAGCTGAGGGCACTTGGGGTTGGGTCAAGGATCACACAAGATGCGAACTGCCAAGCTGCTGCCAAGCTGACTTCATTAGCTGGCTGCTATCCAGCCCCAAACTTAGTCACCAAAGTGGAGATTAGAGACACCGGTCTCCTGAGACAGATTCCCACGAAACCAGGCTGGGTGAGGGTCACCTGCCTGGCAATGGAGACTTAACGTCCAATGCTCCTCCTTCAGGTAAACGGGCATGGCAGGTGAGTGTCCATCAGGGTTGTTTCTGCCCAAGGATGGCAAACCTCACAGCCTCCACCTTTGGGCATCTTGGAAAAGAGATGGGGGAGGGAGTGCTTAGAGCATGGAAGGCCTGCAGCCTGCAGGGAAGCGTGCGTGCTGACGCCCAGGCAGCACCTACCCAGGGAGAGCCATTGACATGCTCCTTTAGATGCAGGACTAACTTTCAAGCTCATCTCTGTTACTGCTGTTTATGGTGAAAGCGACACAGTAGAAAGCGTAGAAAGGCCCCCCAGTGCCAGCACAGTGCACTTGTGGGTAACAAGCTGAGCATCCAGCCCTGTGGCATCCCCATAGCTGCTGTCATGATCACCAGTGTCACCAGTGCACATGTGCTGTCCCCCACGCAGAGCCCACTGTGGCAGGTCCCCCCTCCCTGGAAGCAAGGGACAACCGGAGCTTTGCTTTGGCCCATGAAGTGGGAGGAAGCCATCTGGAGGGCTTCCGGACCCGGCATGCTGCCTGTGGTGACAGCTGCCTGCTTCTTGCCTTGGCTGTCACAGAAGCAGATGGCTTACACTGATCAACTGTGCTCTTGAGGACAGGCCACTGCTCCACAGTGACCAGAAATCCAGCCCTGCTGTCTTAGGTGACTAAAACTGGAGGGCGACTTGTTCTTCTTAGCCCAGCCTGGAGGACATGCCCAGAGTTTCCAATATGGCGTGTCTTCCACATCAGACTTGACACAGGGAGTAGGGCATTGGCTTCTACAGGACTTGGCAGACCCTTTCCTTCGAGTGGAGAATCCCAAGCAGAGTCACGACAGGCATCGCTTCACGTGCATAGAGCTGGTGTTCTCACCATCCCTGCCCCCAGCATGGCTCCAGACCGAGTGTCGTGGGACCCCTTGGGACAGAGGCACTAAGACCCAGAGAGCCTGCTGCTTCCTTAGAAGCAGGTTCAGGTTAGGAGTCGCTGGTGTTTGCTTTCCTTGGGACACCTGTGGCCAGGGCAGGGGGAGCTGGGAGGGTGAGTGAAGCGGAACTGGACTCTCTTTCTGTGCTGACATAGAATTTGTGCTCAGCACTAATGCTCCTGGTATTGAACCTGGTACCAAATCCCAGAAAGCCACGTGGTTTAAGGGTGTTTTCAGAAGAAATTCAGAGGGTATCATGCGCAGCACATTTCTTCCGAGGGTCTCTGTGTGATGTCCCTGTGAGTAGAGCCCAGCTCAGCCGGGCACAGTGGCCCTGGCCTCCTGACGTGGGGCCGCATCCTAGACTCTCCAGGACCTTCTTTCCTTAGCAGTCCTCCGTGAGCCCCAGGTCCTCTCTGGCCTCCTGGGCTGTCTAGCAACGGGTGCCATGGAGTCACCAACAAAATGGGCAGCCCAGGCCTGCTTGGTACCTCCTGAGATCACGTCTGTCTCTGCCAGGCCTCTATTAAGTCCTTCCTTGGTTGACAGACACTTCTGGGTCTGCTCATGCCCAGAGGCTCCCAACTATCCCAAAGCCGAGTGTATTGTGCATGACTGGGGACCCAGAGTTCTGACTTGGGAAGCCCCGGGGAAAGGCCGCTGGAGTGGTGTAAGCCGGGGAGGGCAAGCTGCGTGTTTGTGCTTCCTGAGCTGCTCCTTATTTACTTTAGAGAAATGCTTGGCAGCCACGCTGAGAGTGTTTACGGAGGAAGCCAGGCTGGTAAAGTTCAGGTTCGTGTTTGGATTCGGCCCCAGTGAACTGAAGCTGAAACCCAGCCAGACTTGAGGGTGGCTGTGTACACAGGAAAGGAGGGTTGGGCAGGGACGCAGCTCCAGCAGAAATGACCTCTGTCCTGTTCTCAGGTGAGGGCCTGAGACCTGCTGCCTCTTCCTGGGGTCTAAGCACTTGTTCCTCCTACATGCACACCTGCACAGGATGGGTGGCCTGTCCCAGAGGGACAAGCATGTGCCTTCACCTTGTGCGACAGACGGGAGCTGGACAGTGGCTTGGGTGCCACATAGACGGGCCCAGTCTCCTGAAGTGAGAACCTGGGTGACACTCGGAGCTCGGGGTCCAAGGGTGTGGAGCCCAGCAGCCTACAAATTCTCCCCCGGGTTTGTGCTGTGCAGCCAAGCGCAGGGGGTGAAACACTCCTCATTATTTGTGCAGCTCTAATTTTAGGGGTGAAGAAAGCCCCTGGGGAGCTCTGGTGAACGATTCTGTCCACTCGTGAGGCCTGTCCACCACCCCCACGGACCCGGGGGGGTCCCTGCAGGCTGGCCACCTGCAGACCCAATCTGGGCCGGGCCAGTCTCTCTGAGTCTCAGCCCTCCTGTGGCTCACGTGGAACCACTCTGTAGCTGCCGCCTGCAAGCATGAGCCTGGGCCGGCCCACCCCAGCCCCAAACTGCACTTTGGGCAGAACGCAGAGGAGCAGGGGCAGGCCCTGCCGCCCCGTGAAGCCCTGCCAGGTGTGGCTCACATAGCATAGCAGCAGCAGCAGCGAGGGAGCGGGAGAGGAGAGGGAGTGGCCTCCTAGGGCAGGAGAGAACCGTCTTTCTACCTGGGCCTTAATTGCAAGTGATTTCATTAGCTGGGTCCTGATGTGCAAGGCGCTAATGAGAGGGCGCCGGCAGCTCTAAAAATAGCCTCCTTGGGCCGGTTTCTGTGTTTGAAAGCTGCACCCTGGGCCCGCTGTCAACTGCAGCACCCTCTTGCCCCTTCACAACCAGCGCCCCATATGTGCTCCGAGCCCTCGCCCTGGCCCCCCCCCCCCCCCCCCCCCCCCCCCCCCCCCCCCCCCCCCCCCCCCCCGCAACAAGGCCCTGCGAAGCGCACCATAGAGAGGCAGAAATGGGAGCGTAGGACATGGTCAGCCCTCTCGGACCCTGTGGCCACAGGCCAGGGCCAGCAGCCTGGTGCTGAACAGAGAGCAGATGGGCAGAGAAGCACCATGCTGGTCGGCTCCCAGCGGCTGTGCCCACAGGCATTCCACCTGAACAGGGCCTGGTGGCCTCTGCCCAGGAAGCTCTGCTCCGCCGACACAGCCGGAAGGTCGCCGCTGTATTCCGCAGTCCTTATTTCCCCATGCACACATCTGCAGCGCCTGGTGACAGCCCCTTGCTGGTGGCAGTGGCACGTGGGCCTGGGGGCCACTGCATGCAATCGGCGTCATCACCGTCATGTTGGGCCATCCGCTGCTCCATCTGTCACAGGCCCGAGGACAGATGTGTTGGCTTGCACTTGCCAACATATGAGTGCTGCGTCCGAGACGGCCTTAGCAGCGAGGAGCTCAGAGCCCCAGTGCTGCCCCAGGGCAGAGGGCTTCGTCCAGGCAGGCTGACGTAGTCCGGTAGGCCCCGGCCTTTAATGGTCCTGAACGTCAGCATCAAGAGAGCCTCACCGATCTAAGTGGCCGTGAGAGCTGTGAGCAGGCAGGGAAGCTGCCACAGGGCACAGGACTCGAGCCGCAGAGCGACTGACCACCTGCTTGCGAGCAGGACGCCTGGGCAATGCTCCCACTTAGAGCGCCTCCTAGTGAGAGCTGCTGAGTAGAACAGGAGGTAGGAAGCGGCTTCCTCTTGCATGGAGCCCATCCTGCGAGGCCCAGGATAGGCTGGACTCTCAGAGAAGCGAACAAGGGCTGGGGCAAGGTCTGGACTTGCAGTGAGGGCCCCAAAGAGCCTGACACCCCAGGGGAGCACAGGACCTGCCAGTCACCGGCATGGGATCTCCGGGGGGCCACTGGCCTCTCCAACTTTGGTTTCCTCTTCTGGAAAATTGGAGTAACACAAGCCCCCAGCAGCGGGAGCTCAAGCAAATAATGGCGTAGGCACCAGCAGGACCCTGAGTCGGTGCCTCAGCCCACAGCGAGTGGAGTCGCGAGCGCCTGGGCGCCTGCTCACAGAATGTGCGTGCTCCATCATCACGTGCGGACTTCCCATATCCAGTTAAGACTGTCTTCCTCTCTGGAAGATCCTGAGATTCACTCTCATTGCTCCAAAGAGCCAGACTCCCACAACCCTGAATGAGAAGCAAAGGTCACAGCAGGGCAAACTGCCCCCTCCAGGGCCCTGGGGCTCCCTGTGTTCTCATCTCCCTCTGCTGACACTGGGGGTCGTTAGGGCGAAGTCCCTGCACTGCGACAGAGGACAAGGGGCTCAGGCAGCATCAGGGCCTCTGCGGGGAAAAGACCTGGTGCCTGGCGCTCTATGCAGGCACCTGAGTCCTCAGGGACTGAGCAGGTGGTGATGTGGGAGGAGCCTGGACCCACGCACCTGGCCCACCTGTCGGAGGCTGGATAGGCGCTCTCTGCCCCCACCTAGCGGTGAGGTAGGAGCAGCACTTCTTTAACTGCTGCTTCAGTTGGGAGCCGCGGTGCAGCTGCCTAACAGGGCACAGGAGGGGCTCACTAGTGAGGCACTTATGGT
Source organism: Myocastor coypus (assembly GCA_004027025.1). Classification (NCBI taxonomy): domain Eukaryota; kingdom Metazoa; phylum Chordata; class Mammalia; order Rodentia; family Myocastoridae; genus Myocastor; species Myocastor coypus. The sequence goes on from PVJA010001523.1 coordinate 46,823, forward strand.
TCAGCTCCTACCTCCGCCTGCGGAGGCCTCCATAGCGCAACGCCTGGCCCTGTCCTGTGACAGCATGGCCCAGGACCCCAGGACACCAGTGCTGCATTCCCTTAAACGCAGGACTGCTTTTGATCCTCAAAGCTAGAACAACCCCTCTCCTACCTGGGCCCAGAGCAGTTCTCAGACAAGGCGTGGGCACCACGGGGAGCCACAAATAGGCTCCACTCCAGCGCTTTGCAAAGCCGCCTCCCTGCTCCTCCAAGATTCCGGGCTTCAGCTGGGACCATAAATATTAAATAAGGACCGGGAGAGTTTATTAGTGCAATATGTTCTTGGGGGAGCACTGTGCTGGCGAGTGTAAGTGGCACATTTGTTGTCGCCAGGCTGATTCTTCTTGGGCAGAAAGAGCAGCCCGATAGTTCCTTATCAGTGGGAGATGTTAGGTCGCAGGTCTGGGCTCATTATGGAGCGGGGTCCGGGGGCAGCTCCCAAGTTTCAGCTGCAGCAGGCAGGGACGGCATGAGAGGGCTCACACGCCGCTGCTCGCACGTCTGAGGCCTTCATCTTTCAGCAGAAGGTGTGTCGAGCGGGTAGTGAGTACCCACTTTTAAGAGACTATTTTACAGCAGTTTTAGGTTTATGGAAAACCACCGCAAAAAGCAGAGTTCTCATGTACCCTCTCCCCGCGCAATGTCCCTGCTAATAGCCTCTTCCAGGATGGCAGCTGTTGCGATTAGGAGCGGCTAACAAGGCAGCGCTGGTAGCTGTCAGCGACTGGAGCCTGTAGCTGCATCACTCACCTCTCCGTGTGGGACTTCCGTGGATTCCTTCAGCTCCATGGTGACACATGTCCGCCGTCACTGCGACACACAGAATGCAGTCACCACCCTCAGCATCCCTGGACTCCAACCACTCCTCTCCTCCCTCCCCAGCACCTGACAGCCCCAGAATCTCTGCACTGTCTCTGAGTTTGCCTTCTCCAGAACATCACCCAGCCAGAACCACACAGCGCACAGCCCCCACCCATCCCAGCCGCACTTCCTCGGAGTCTGCTTGGGGCCTGACAGAGCTTGGGCCCTGGGCCTCCCTGCTCTTGTCCCACCGGCCTTTCTTGAGTTCCTCCCAGCCCAATGGAGGAAGAGGGGCTGGAGACCTGGGCAGAGCGGCCGGGCCCATGCCCACAGAAGGCAGAAGCAGTGGTGTGCCCTCCCGGGGTGCTCCTCCTGTCCCATCTGCCTGGCTGCGCTAGGGCTCAGCTCCGGCACCTGCCTTGTCTCCATCCCAACATTAACACCCGGGCAGGACACCTGCTGTCGCTCCTCCCCCACCAATGCTGTATTTGTCCTCACCCCAGGGCCTGTGGTAGTGCCCGGCACACAGCGGCTGCTCCTCGACTACTTGTAGAAAGGATGGATGGGCGCAGGAGACAGCGGGAGGGAAGCAGGGCCCACTCGAGCCACAAGTCCCCGGGCAGCACAGCCAGGACTTGATCATGACAGCCCTTTCTTTCCCTGCACCCCGGCTTCACGAGCACTCTCTAGGAAGCCACTTTCACCCTCGGAAGCTGCTGCCGCTGCTGAAACAACAATAAAATAGACATTGTTGTCCCCAGGAGAACCCGGGCATCGCAGCAAGGACAGCACACCGAGTGCGCTAGCTTGGCCCTGCGCTGCAGTCCGGCACCACAGGACAGAGGGGAGGAAGGTGGACGTGGGGCAGTGTTGCCGGGGCAAGACCTGATGGGGGACAGTGTGACTGGGGCGGGTGACGGGCCAGGTGGGATCAAGCGCATCATAGATGAAGGGCCCTAATATCCTCACACCAAGTTCCAGCCAGCGTGTCCTCCATGAGGCAGGTCTAAAGGGTTGGCCGGCCCCTCGTAGTGCCTGTGGGGTAGACAAGTCCCCATGGCCCCTTGTCTGACCATGGAGCCATTGGCATCCGGGAGCCACGGCCTGCACCACGGGGCTGCCCCACCCCCTGCCTCACCTGCACGGTCCCGAGCCGGGCCAGAGGCGCTGTGCTGGTGCCCAGCAGGCTGGCCTGCGCTGTGCTGATGTGTGCTTTCCCAGTCTTCCAACATATGGCCACCTCCAGACCCTCTGCTAAGCACTGCGAAGCTAGGGAAAAAGCAAGTGGCCCTGCGGCCTGCACTGCTCCCCTACCTGGCAGGCAGCCGCCCCATCCAGCTGCGGGACAGTGTGGCTGAGGGTGGTGGCATGTGCTGGGGCCGGGTGCTGGGCACCTGGCCAGCTGCAGGCAGGGGGAGAGGGTGCAGCGTGGCCCTCGGCAGCAGCTGGACTGGAGGCAGGCGTGGGTTTCAGGGCCTGGCGCGAGAGGCCAGCCTTTGTCACTGTCATTCCCCTGCCATTTTGTCCCATCAGGAGCCAAGGGAGAGAACCAGGGCACCCTCCCTTCTCACTTCCTCTCCAACCTTCCTGTCCCCAAGCCCCATGCTGACTCCTGGGGCAGAGAAAGCTACCTGGGGAAGCACAGCTCCCACCATGCACTGGAGGGGCCTCCGGCTCCCGCTCCACAGGCAGGGCAGACTCCTGGCCGATGCGTCTCAGGGCGCCTCCACTGCTGCTGTCTCCTGCAGTGTCCCCACGGCTGTGTCCCGTGGACTAGCACAGGAGGGACGGGTGCGGCCTCCCATAGCCCTGTCCTCTCTTGTCACCTTTACCGTCCTTGCCACAGCGGCCTCCTTCACATGCTGCCTCTGCGGTTTGGCCTCCCTCTACATGCTGAGTTCCATATGGGTGACATCTGCCGCCCCAGCACCTAGGACAGTGCCTGGACCTTGGAGAGGCTGTGGGTAGGCCAAGGAGGGAGCGGGGAGGGAAAGGCAGGGAATTTGATCTTTCCCAGCTCACCTCACAAGAAAAGGAAGAAAACGCAGTGCTTTGTAGCCACGGCCCGCTTCTTCAGCATGGCCATCTTGGAGAGACGGCCTGCTGCCCCCATAAATGTCAGGCTGCCATTGCACACAGGGAAGCAAGCCGGCCACGTGCCACTCACTCACCCCTGCTCCCGTGCATGCGTCTCCCTGGCTCCGTCCACGTCGCCAGAAATTGAAAATGATGAGGGCAAAGGCTTAAACCCAGCCACCTCCTAATACAGCAGCAGCTGCACCTCCCCTCAGAGCACGGGACCCTGGCTGTGCCAGAGCTGCACCCCTCGGCCACGTACATGCCAAGTGGGGGAGGTGGGCTAGAGGCAGAACTTCCAAAGGAAGTTATCCGCACCATCCTCCCCTCAAAAGGAAAGAAGCGGTCTCTGCGTCTCCGTGTGGGGGACAGCACACCCCTCGAGCCTCAGACCTCAGCTCCCTCCGCCCCCACCCCAGGGTCCCTGCCACACACCCAGGGCTCAGGATGGACAGCCTGGGCAAGCAGGGTGCACAGATGCACAAATCTCAGAGTAACAGCGGTCACAGTGGTGTTGGCTTGATGCAAGCTTTGCGTGCTCAGCGTCTGTTAAGTAGATATTGAATTGCCCTGAGCCTGGGTTGAGAAAGCATTCATAATGCCCAAACAGTGTATGTTTTAAATAACTTTTATGCTAGTGCATAACAGTCGTACCTTCTGTCAATTCTTGTTTGTTGTTATCTTTCTTACTAAGCCAAGCTTACAAATCAAACTTTTTTGTAGGTATACATGTGTAGAGAAGGCCCCATACCGTCCATGGCTCAGGCACCCCCAAAGCAGCTGGATCACATCTTCCACAGAGAGGAGAGGCACTGCCAGGGACCTTGTCAGTGGCTCACACCCCTGTGGTCACTGCAGGGCTCCTGGTCCCACCCATCACATCGCTCTCAGGCCCTCGAGCCCCTGTCAGACACACTGTCTCCCAGACTCCTCCCCAAGGGTGCTTCAAACTAACAGAAGGACAGAACAAACCACAGAGACACGCAGCAGAGTGCAACTGTCCCACGCCAGGCAGCCCGTGTGCTGAGGTCAGAAGGGCCACCGCCCTGTCCTGGACCGGGTCCACATACCTGCGGGAGCTGAGACCTCCCTGCCCAAATTGCTGTAGGCAGGATACTTCCCCTGCTCCCTAGCTCTGGGGCCACCACATCCCTGGGGCCAAGCAGAGGCTGAGGCCAGGCAGAGGCTGGCGCTGTATCCCCGCGCTCTGGGCAGAGCCCAACATGGAGAGGCCATGGTGAAGGGGGGCACACGTCCTCTGGGGGCTGGCAGGCTTTGGCTGTGGTGACTCAGTGCAGGCACAAGGGCTGTAGGAAGCTTGCTAGAGGATGCAGAGTGGGAGACCCCAGGTGCAACCTTGTAGGTGGCCCCTGGGGACTAGAGCTGCGTCCAGCCTCTGATCCCACTCCTCCTCTGGCCACCTTGCAGAAAGGATGCAGTGTCTCTGAGCCTCAGTTTCCTCATCTGCAAAATGGGGGCAGCACTACCTTTCTGTGTCTGACAGGGTGATCCATGCAGCAACAGCAACAATGCTCGGGATATGGGGGCAGGCCCCAGAAGGTTCGAACTGAGGCACGAGAAAATGTGTGGCCTGCACTCAGAACAGAGGAGGGATTTTCCATGACGTTTGTTGGTTTTATCTAACACATGGAGGGAAGTTTCCTGGGGAATCCCAGAGGGTTTTCATTTCCTCTGGAAGACTGGGAGAGAAATTACAAGACCAGAAGCAAATACTTACAGAAGAGCATTCGCCAAATGTGTTAGCACGGGGCTGGGGAAGCCGGTGGCCACAGGCTCCTCCTGCGGCTCTTTCACCTGACAAGGGAAGGGAGAGCACCGAGGGGCACTAACGAGAGGACTCTGCTGAGCCAGCGCAGAGGGGAAGCCCGTCCCTAACCCCAGGCTGGGGTGAAACCCTCACCGCTGGGCAGCACCACAGGAGCACGTCCTCCAGATGCAGGGACTCACAGCCCCCTGACACGCCTCTCCCCGCCCCCTCAGGTACATTCAGCCTTGCCGAAGAAGAAGCCTCCAAAATGAGACAGGAAGCTGGCGGGAGGAGGCGGGCAGGAGAGGAAGCAGCGACAGGAAAGGAACAGAACGCGCTGGGAGGCACTGAGGCTCAGACTCACCAGGCTGCCTCTGAGCTTCCCAGTGGCCAAGGTGAAGAGGGAAAACAGCCAGGGGCAACTGGTAAAGACGGATAGAAAGCCAGGTAGACTCCTGGGGGAGAGGGGTCTCCATCCGATGGCCCAGACATCTCCTCTGTGGATCTGGCTCCCACCTACTCCTGCACCCTTCCTAGGTAAGCTGAGCGTTAGCAAGCGTGTGTGCCAAGCAGGAATCTCACAGTGGGTCCACACACCCTGCGGAGCTGCTCCTCTCGCACCTGTGTTTCAGAGGAGCGCCTGCTGGGAGAGAGAGCACAGCCCAGGAAGGGGGCCCAGGAGCAGGCACTGCCTTTGCACCCCTCCTTTCTCCTGGGGTACCCCACATGCCCCTTGTCCAGGTCCTTTCTCTGGCAAGCAGGCGCCAGGCTGGACCAGGCCCTCGAGGCCCCCGTAGCTCCCAGTGTCCTGCTGCCATCTGACGGTGACAGTGCAGACTGAAACACATGGAGGCTCCGTGCCCAGGCTCAGCTCCCGACGTCCAGAAGCAATGGGTCTGTGGGAGCCAGGGGTCACAAGGCGTCTTGTCACTTGTCCCTGAGCATTCTCAGGTCTGGGTTTGACCGAGACTGGCGGGCCAGAGCTTCCAAGCCACTCGGAAAGTCTGGAGAAGCCCACCAGGCTGGGCAGCACCTTGAATCTGGAGTGCTGCTGTCCATGGAGGACGTGTGTAACCCTCCTCCCCACCCCGGGCTCCTGTGGACAGGGACTCCCTGCCCTGCATGGGCAGCCCAGAGGCTGTGAGCTCTTCGCTGTGAACCAAAGCTCTGCGCCTGCTCTGTACAAAACTGCGTCGCTACAGGCCCGCCGCTGTCCAAATCCATTAGTTTTGTTAGAAATTTGCTGTTAGAGAACAAGGGGGCTCATGCATGCGTTTTGCTCTGATCTCTCAGCAATCACAGGGCTGTCGTTTTTATCTTTGTCAGTGACAATGGGTGTCGGAAGTGACTGAGCCACTCAGCTGGTTGCTGGTTTTAGTTTGTTTACTACCGGGGCAAACAGTGCAGCCTGGAATCTTCCTTTCTGCCTCTCTCTCTTGCCCTGGTTGGGGGACAGCTCCGGGGAGCCCCAGCCACCTGTGGCAGGGGCTGATCTTGCCCATCAGAGAAACCACTGTCCCCGCAGCCCCAGGGCCCCAGGCACCCCCTTTGTTGGCCAGACAGGAAAAATGCCTGATTCTGTCACTCCTCAAGCACTTTTATGCTAAAGTCACAAGGGGAGGTGCCGGGAGGTGGGGGGACGTGTGGAGTGAAGTACTCGAGGCAAGAAAACGCGCGGGTTCTCTGTTACTTCAAGACAAGCAACAATAAAAGGTGACCGCAGGGAAAAGTGCTTTATCAAACCTAATAGTGAGTAGCTTTTTTTAGTTTGTTAGAATAAATAGCAATTAAATCATGTAAGCTGTGACAGTGGAATTGCTTAAAAAAAAAAAAAAAAATCCTCCCACCATAATTGCCTGGATACCCACATTTTTATAAATACTAGGTAACTTTCTCCATCGTTTTTATCAGCAGAATGTGACACTGGCTTCATAATTTGCCACCGCGCAAGGCGACCGTGGTGACAGCACACGTATAAAAAATATACTCATGTGCCGCAAGTGAACGCACAGCTTTGGAGGCGTCTTACCGGTGGCTGCAGTGGCACTGGAGCCGTGAGGGGAGAGGTGGCCATTTGGGCATTTAATTAATGTTTTGAAGCAAAGCATTGTTGACACACTGCCTGCCTCGACCCTGTGTGCAGCTAACCAGGGCAGCCCGGGTGGGCCAGGTGTCAGGCCCTTGCTAGGTAGCAAGGGCCAGCTAGGCAAGGTGGGGCAGCCTGTCATCCCCACGCTCTAGGAGGCTGAGGCTGGAGGATCGCAAGTTCAAGCCCAGCCTGCACATCTTAACAAGGCCCTGCCTCAAAATAAAAAAAAAAAAAAAATACGGAAGAGGACGGGGTGTGGCTTAGTGCAAACACCCTGGGTTCCTTGCCCAGTACTGCAAACAAAAGCCTAGGAACTGCCGGCCTGAGCTCCACACCCCGAGTTGGCTTGCCCCTGGGGGCCAGACTTTCAGTGCCACCTTCTTTCTTTTGCTGTACTTAGTCTCCTTGTGTGGAAAAGGCCGTCCGTTCTGGCCTAACAGGCGGCGGGGGTGGGAGAGGGGGCGGCAGAGGCAGGGACAGAGAAGCATTTCCTTGGTGGAGGAAGCCCACCAAGGGATGCAAGCAGAGCAGGAGGGGAGATACACTGCAGGGACCCACAGCCACGCGCGTGAGAGGGCGGCGCACGTGAGGCTCCTCTCCCCTCCCCTCATTTCCGCGGCTCGCGCTGACTCCTGCCGCCTTCTCCGATGCCGTGACCTGCCCAGCGCTCGCTGGAGACCCAGCGTGCTGCGTGTGGTGCTGCCCTCCTGACTGTGTCCTCCTCTCCTCTTGCAGTTAAGTTCAGCAGCTGTTTGGGGACCAAGGGGACGCAGTATGAGACCAACAGTTTGGACTTCAAAGTTGGGGCAGACGGGACAGTCTTCGCCACTCGAGAGCTGCAGATCCCTTCTGAGCAGGTGGCCTTCACGGTGACAGCCAAGGACCACCAGACAGCCAAGCAGTGGGACGCCATGGTGCGGCTGCTGGTGGCCCAGACCTGGTCCTCGCACTCCGGGCACAAGGTAAGGGGCAGTGGGATCTGCCCGGGACCGAGAGCCCCATTCCCCAAAGGCCTGAGTAGGAGCCCTGCCAGGCCTCGAGTGCGGGTCAGCACTCGGTGCCAGCGAAGGCCACTTGCCTTGGCCTTTGCGGTGTCCTGTGCCGGGGGCCACTGCAGGCGGGCCTCCTGGAATGCACAGCAGGCTCTGTGTAGTTTATTATCAGCTGCCCCACTTCCACCTCGAATCAGAGAGTGCAGACTGCAGCTTGCAGCCTCGCGGTTGCACTCACCAGCCAGGCCCTGGCACCCCCGGGGAAATGACAAGCAGAGCAGAAACTGCAGGCTGGGTGCCAGGGGAGCTGGGGCGAGACCAGGGCAGAGGCATGGAGGGAGAGGGAGAGAGAGATAGGCAGAGAGGATGAGGGAGGAGAGGGACAGGAAGCAGAAGGAGGTAAACACAAGAGCGGAGAGCGGTGTGGGAAGGAGGGAGGGCTGCACCAGACAGCAGCACACACACGTGTGCACCCACACATGTGCAGGTACACATAAACACATACATACATAGACATGCACACACACTTGCCTGCCTCACACTCCTCCAGACACCCACACATTCATGTAGACAGACTGAAAAGAAGGACTGAGGCCGGTACCTCCACCTCCCCTGGACCCGAGAGCCCCCTTGTCCACCATATCGGTCTCTGCCACCCAGGGCCGGAACCCTCAGCAACCTCTGTGCATCCCCCAAACCCACCTGTTCCGTGTCATGTGGCCCAGCTACTGAGCCTGCCCACCTGTTCCGTGTCATGTGGCCCAGCCACTGAGCCTGCCCACCCTGTCCACCCTCTGCTAGACCTCAAGTTTCAGCACCTATATTGTTCAGGGGGCCAGGGAGGAGCAGAGCATTGGGCCTGGGGCAGGGGATGCCACGAAAACTGGCATGCAGGAAGGGGTGAGGGGGCGCCTTCACCTCCTGAGGTTCTCAGAAGCTGGTGGGGCGATTCCTGTCTGCCAGCACTGTGCCAGACAGCCAACCAGGCCCGTGTGTGCTGCCAGGGAGAGGAGGATTAGGCAAAGCCCCACAGACCCCTCAGCACAGGTGCCCGGAACCTGCCTTGACCAAAGGCACTTGCGAGCCTCTGGTGAGGAGGCTTTCTGGAAGTTTCCCTAGACCTGTCTGACCAAGGAAGTCCTTCTTGGAACAGTTCTAAGGCGAACGTGTCAAGGAACCCACTTCGGGAAAGCATGGCCCTGTGTCACACCTTATGTGTCTCGTCAAAGTAGGTGGTTTCTGGAGAGGAAAAGCCCGGAGGGGGAGGACAGTCTTCACCAGGGAGGGCCGGGTCCCCAGGGCAAGGCGGTCCTGTGTGTCCTCCTGGGCGTATCGACCAGGAATCAAACTGCACCTCCAACAGTGGAGGCTCAGGGTGAGTCCGAGATGCCTCAGACTCTGGCAGGCAGCTGTCACTGGTCACTCCAGGCTGTGTGACCAGGCCAAGCTGTGCCCTGACCAGAAGGCAATGACAGGGCAGCCCCGTGGCAGCCAGGGTGCCCTCTCTCTGCTGGATCCTTGCCCTTGGTGGCGGGTCCTGGGTGCTGAAGGGCAGGCACTCATCCCCTCCCCCTGCCCTGCCTCTGTGCCTCGGTGGCTGAGCTGCGCTCTCCCCTGATTGTCATGCAGGAACTTTGCCCCTAATGAGCACAGGGCAGAGCTTCTTAGAGTCCAGAAGGCCTCAGATAAAAGGTGCTAATTGGAAACCTAATGACACCTTTTGTTTGGCATGTTAATGAAACGATTTCTGATGCAATTAATCCCGTCCTCCTGGAAGGCGCAGGTGCTGGTACTGATTGCAATTAGGTAGCTTCCAGGTGGGCGTCCCCCAACCCTACCCTGGGCCTGGGCTGCACCCACCCAGTGGAACAGGAGGCGCACCTGATACAGGTGGGGGAGGGGGGGGACGTTGCCAGCCCGCCAGACTGGGTCCTCCCCACCGAGTTCTGGCCTCTCTCAACAGCAAGCTTCCCACCCGACCTTCTTCCTCCTTCCTTTCTGTACTGGAGACTGAACCAAAAGCCTTCATGCTGAGCTATTTCCCCAGCCCTTTTTTATCTCTTACTTTGTGACATGGTTTCTCTAAGTCACTAAATCTGCCAGGCAAGGCTGGGACTTGTGATCCTCCTGCCTCAGCCTCCCAGCGGGTTGGGGTTCCAGAGGTGCACCCCACCAAGTTTCCATCTCCTTCAGATGTGGTGCCCAGCACAGGCCTGCCAATGGCTGGGTACAGGAGAGGGAAGAGGATGGCGGGTGACTGCCGAAAGCCTCGTCGGGCGGCCGCAGTCACAGGCTTATCCAACACAGATATTATAATCACTGCGCTGACTAGTTTCAAGCAAGTTAAATATAAGATTCTGACAATTTACTTGAGGAACGATAAAGAAGAACAAATTTAGCAATTTAGAGTTGAAAAACATGACAAAATTAAGAGCCCCATGGGTAAATATGTCTGCAGATTAGAAAAAAAAAATGAAGGAATTATGGGAGCAAAGGACAGAAGAAGGTGTGCATACGGGGCCGGCGCCATGGGGAGGCGCCACAGAGAGGCGCCCCCATAAAGAGGCGCCCCAAAGGCCGAACGCCTGGATGCTTGGAGTATGGAGGGGGATTAAATGCAGCGGTAGTATTTTCTGAAAAGAAAATGGCAGAAAAATCTTGCAAAAGCTACAGCCAACGTCTACACACAGATTCAAGAAGACTCCAAACTGGGTAAATGTAAAGACAATGGCTGCACAGTGCTTTACTATGAAAGACCGGAAATCGGAAGTCACAGAGAAAAACCCTGCCGCCCACTGGAGGACAGATCTCCCAGCAAGGGGTGGAGGCCGAGGCCTGGCACCCCCGGAAATCTGTGGGGTGTGGGAGCCAGTGTGGATGTTTTTAACGTGCTAAAAGAAAACAGGATTCTATTTAAACAGGCCACTTTTTTAGAAAGCAACCACTATGAAGTAGAGTTGGATTTTTCAAAAATACAAAAGCAACGAGACCCTGCCACCGTTGCATTCTTTGGTCAAGAGGGAAGCTGAGGACAGACAGCAGAAGTGAAGGAAAAACGAAGAGTAGGAGCCCCAGCAGCACTACACTTACTGGGCTGGCGCTAGTAGGGCCCAAGAATGCAGACTCTGCGAAGCAGCAGCTGCAGCCAGAGCAGCGGCAGCTGCGCACTTCCGGAGAGTGAGGCTGGGAGCCCTACCCAGAGCTCCCCAGCCCACCAGGCCTCCCACCAGGGTGGTTCACATCTCAGAACAGAGCCCACCCTGGTGCCGGAACACCTAGCTCACAGATGCTTTACTTCCTGTACCTCCTGGGAGGTAGCACTGTGGCCCATGGGGGGGGGGGGGTCAGGCACACTGCCTTCCACCTGTGCAGCATGGTGACACAGTTTCAGATTTGGGAGCATTTTCAATGGTTTGCTATTTTTTGGGTGGGGGTCAGCGAAACTGTTTACACTGGTAAGACAAAGATACTTGTTATAAGTCTTGTCACTAAAAGTCTCATATGGCGGTAAGAGAGCTAAAATAATAAATGGAAAAAATAGAATAATAAAAATTATAAGGGCTAGCCAAATAGCTCAGCGGATTAAAGTGCCCTCAAGCAGGTGCAGGGCCCTGCCATGCCAGCCCCCACCACCACCACCACCCCTGCCCCAGGCACACTGAGATGGCAGTTGAGACTGGATGTGGTGGCGCATGCTTTTAATCCTGGCTCTTGGGAGGGTGTAAACAGGCAGATCACTAGGAGTTCAATCTAGTAATGAGACCCTGAACATCCTGTAGACCCTTCCCTAAACACACACACACAAAAAAAAAACCAAAAAAACACAAAATTATCAAGCCAAGCAAAGCAAGAAAAGGTAAAGAAAAATATACAATAAATGGACTACATATTTCTCACTGGGTAAGGTGGCAGATTTGCAGATATATCAGTAATTATAAAACATATATATACAGGGGACTCCCACTCAGGATCCCCCTCCTGTCCCTTTCTCCGACAGGAGTTTTCTTTCTCTCAGTAAATATGTTCTCATTAAAAAAAAAAAAAAAAATATATATATATATATATATATATATATATATATAATGTAATTAAGGAAAATATGGCAGATTAAATAAAGAAATAAGTCAACCACATTCAGTTTATTTTTCCACCTAAAAATGTAAAAATAGGGAAAAGTAAAATCAAGGGCCAGCCAGATAGCTCAGTGGATTAAAGCATCTTCCAGGAGGTGCATGGGCTGGGGATTCAATCCCCAGACCTGCCATGACCCCCCCACCCCCAGCACTGAGATGGTGATTGAGACTGGGCCTGATGGCTCACCCCTGTAGTCCCAGTGCTTGAGAGGCTATAAACAAGTGGATCACTACAAGTCCCCTCTAGTAGTAAGACTCTGAATACCCTCTAGACCCTTCCCTAGAAATACAAAAAAAAAAGGTAAAATCAGAGAGGAAAAATGCCATGCAAAATACAATCAGAAAAGAAGCAATGGTGGCTCTGTTGACATCAGATAAAGAGACCTGGCAAAGCCACTGGCACAGGGCACAGTGCCAGATACGTTGTAATGCAAAAAGCCCCAAAGAAAGGGACCCCAAGTTGACCCATGCTTGTGTGGCTGCAGATTATCCACATGGAGTTGGTAGAAGCGTAGGGAAAGATACTGCAGGGAACACACAAGTATGTAACCCATGGTGAATTTGAACCAGCATCTGTCAGTGAGTGACAGGACAGCTGGCAAAATAGCAGCAAGGAAATAGAGCCACAAGGTGTGTCCAGCCTGCAGAGATATACATAAAACCCAGATGCTAACCACTGGCAAATACGTGGTATTTTTAAAGCACCATTTTCAGATATTACCAAGCAAAGACTCAACAGATCTCACAGACTTGAAATCAAAACATAGTTTGTTTTCTTACCTCAGAGTAATCTAAGAATCAATAACAAAAAAGATACATGCCTGGAAAATATCTGTCGACTCAGAAGTCAAATGAAAACCTTTATTAACGCTGTGGTAGACATCACATGGACAAAGTGCTCTGAATTAAATAAAACTATTAGAGGGGTGTAGCTAAAGCCGTGCCCAGGGGGAAGTAATTTTCCTTAACTTATTGTATGATAACATAAAGAAAGGGAAAGGGAGGGGTCTAGGTGCTCATCTCAAAGAAACGCAGAAGGGGCAGGAGGCGAAGACCCCAAAGTGGAAAAGGAAAGTAGCGGAATGAGAACACAGAGGACTATGAAGTCGTAGGACTGGTGACGGAAGCCCATTCTTTAGACAAGGAAGCCGATTGGCCTGAGTAAGAGAAAGGACAAAACTACCGATAGTCCACCTCAGGAACAGAAGAGGACATCATGACCAATCTGTGGCCCTGGAAAAATGCTGTGAGGTTGTTACCATATTTTCTTAGTTACTTTTTACTTGTTGCTAGGACAAATACCTGACACCCAAAAGGAAGGGAGCAAAAGTTTATTTAGCTCACAGTTACTGCAGGTTCAGTCCATACTCGGCTGGCTCCAAGGCAGAGAGGCACATGGCAGAGAGCAGCAGTTCATGGCGGCCGAACAGCAACAACAGTGACAGAGGCAACGGAACAACCAGGGAGCAGGGAGCAACAGCCCAAGGCTGCCTCTCTGTCTCTCTTTATATTACATTCAGGCCCTCTGCCTCAGCCTGTCTGCATTAGGCTACACCCATAATCCCAGAAGTATGTAAAACACATCTCAGAGATCATGGATCAAGTCTCAAACTCTAAATCAGTACTAAATCACATAATCCCAGTGACTCATGAGTCAAGTCTCAATCTATAGAAGTCCTTGCCCCATGACTGCATGAGGCTTTGGGGGGACAACTAAACATAAACCATAACACATATGTATAACTGCACACCTAGATTTTAAAATATACATGGCATGCATAACAGTCTATAGCTGTACAATTTACCAAAACTGACATGCAAAGAAAATCTGAACTGTTTTATTATTATGAACAAATTAAAATCTCTCACAGAGAAATACAGCTCTTTGGGTCCACTAGTGACTTTCTGCCACATGAACAGGAGAAATTTAAATTAATCCCATACAAGCTTGTGCAGAGAGTTATCCAAGAAGAATCAGTCCCCCAAGGTCTTGCTGGGCAAAACTTCACAGACACCTTGCCCCCAAGCCAGCCAAAAGCCTGCCCAGATGAACAAGAACCTTGTCCAAAGCCAGCTCAACCTATGCCCAAATATAGCCACAGACACATCTGTGCTGGCCACGGCTACCTCTAGAACTAGGAGAAACTGTACCCAAAGGCCAAGAAGAGAAAGGATTATTATGGGCCAGCCTTACACATAAGAATGTAAAATGCAATGCAGGGGCCCACAAGATACTTCGGTGGTACAAAGCACCAGCTCAGGCAAGCTTAAGCAAGCACACAGACCGTAGTTCAATCCCTGGCACCACACGCCATGCCAGCCCCATCCCCAGGGCTGGCTGAGCCAGCCACAAAAACATAAATGTGATACAAAATTCCAACAAACTTGAATCTATGTATGCCCACAGACAGTGATAAGTCATGGCCAAATTGGATTTGTTTCAAGACTTTAAGATGGTTTAACCAATATTATTTGACATAGAATAAGGAATAAAGTTTATGTGGTCATCTTGATATCAGTTATGAGAAGTTAACCTCCATCCCCCGTGACCAAATTCAGCGTGGTGGGAAAAGAAGTGACCTTGCATGACTTCACACTGGTATCGACAAAAGGCCTTCTAGCAGCCAGCCAATCTGCTGTTGAAGTCAAAGCTTTCTCGTAAGACCAGAAATCCAACAGGAAGTGACAACAATGGAGCAGGACCGGAAAGAGAAATCAGGATAAATGAAACTATCGTGACTGAATGTAGAAGCTCTGGAGAACGTACAGAGTACTTGTTGAACTTGATGAGTGAGGCCAATAGGTGCTGGCTGAAAAGCAAGGGTACCTCTGTACCCCAACAGTGAAGGCTAGAAAGTGGAATCCTATCATCACGACAGCAGCGTTAGAAATGATCTCGTACCTTGGGGCAGGATTGATAGAAGACCTACAGGCTCCTCACACATCACGGAGATGTTTGAAGGCTTTGGAGAGTCTCCTGCTTTGAAGGCCTAAGGTGGTGATGACATTAATTCTACCCAAACACTTCTACTGAGTCAACACATTTCCAATAAAAATCCCAGCAGATTTTTTCCTTGGGTGTTTATAGAAGATCTGATTTTAAAATTCAAAACAGAAGTTCAAAGGTCTAAGAACAGGGGCCTGGCGGGATGGCTCAGTGGTCTAAAGCACCTGCTTGGGGAAGCTTGGGCAGCTTCAGGGACCGCGGTTCAATCCCTGGCACCACATGCTGCGCCAGCCCTGCCTCGGGGTGGGCTGAGCCGGCCATAAAAATGAGTGAATAAACAAACAAAGGTTCTGAAACAAGAATAAAAATAATAAATAAAATAAAAATTCTTAAAAAAAAAAAAACAAAAAGGTCTAAGAATAGCCTAGAACAGTGGTGGCAAATCTTCGGCACATGTGCCACAGCTGGCTGTTTGGTGTCACTGAAAACTCTGAAAGGTTTGCCATCACTGGCCTAGAACAGTGGGGAGACAGGAAGTTGTGCTCACCTATGGAAACGTGGCGGTAGCCCTGTGGGGGGTCCACCGCACACTCTCAGCATGTGGAGCATCCTGCGCACAAGGGCATTAAACATCTCTGGCCCACTCTGACTGAAATTTCATCCCCAACCCTCCCTAGTCATTGCCCACCAAGGCTTCTTGGGGCTCCCCCCTTTGATAGCCAGTAGTTCAAATGGTGTCCTCCAAGGCAAAGATGTAGGAGAGAGAAATGGAGCAGAGAAGCCGAGCTGCAGAACTCCACATCATGGCCGTGCCACTTTGGAGCGACTCCTCGCACACAGGAGCTGAGGAGCTCTATAAGAGCGCCTGGCACAGGCCCAGATGCCTTGTGATCAGCACTCTGGCGGGGAACTCGGTAGCTGCAGCCCAGAGCCACCTGCTCCCTGCACCTGCATGCTAGGAGGAGCTTTCACATTTTCGAGTGGCTACATTTATAGTGGTTGCCTGTGCAGTAGCCTCCACTCAGCCTGCAACACTTACTGTGTGGCACTAGAAGAGAAAGTACACCATCCCTACTCAACAGCGGAGGAGGAGGAGGACTGCTTTCAAGAGTGATGTAGGGCAAGTTCATGCCCTTAAGAATGTCAAGAAGCAGGGCCAGCCAGGTAGCTCAGTGGACTAAAGCACCTGCTTAGGCAGATGCAGGGGCCGGGTTCGGTCCTTCAGTGTGCCATGCCAGCCCTCCCAGGGCCCACTCAGACAGTGACTGAGACTGGGCATGGTGGTACTCGCCTGTAATCCTAGCACTTGGGAGGCTGAAAACAAGAGGATCACTCCGAGTCTGATCTGTGTAGTGAGACCCTGAAGAGCCTGTACTAAATACATTTTTTAAAAAGAATGTAGAGAAATGGGCTAAGGAGACAGCTGGTGGTCTAAGTGCTTGTCTGGCAAGCACAAGGACCTGGACTGCATCCTCAGCACCACATGCTGGGCCAGCCCCAGGACCCCAGACATACTACGCCAGCCACTAAAAATGGGCTTGGTAGTGCATACCTGTAATCCCAGCACTGGGGAGGCTGAGACAGGAGGATCACTATGAGTCTGAGCTGCATAGTGAGACCCTGTAATGAGTAAATAAATACATGAACAAATGTTTTTAGATTTGTTTAGAGAAAGGAACCCTAACCACAGTCTTCACCCCAAGGCCATTCCAGGTGGATGGGAATTTCTATTCAGAAGACAAGACCAGAGTGAAAAGAGAAGTGGGTGATAATGGAGGCCTCGGGGCAAGAAAATGTAACACTGTGCGGAGGTTGGTCGGTCGTGGAGACTGGCAATTGGATTTTATGTAAAAGAAGGATGCTCATCAGGACAGTGATCCAAGAACGTAGGGGCAGAGAAGGCCCTGAGAGGGTGGGCAGAAGCAAAACTGTGCCACGGACCGCACACTCCAGCCTGGGGTACAGAGCTTCCAGCCACAGAGGCGCATGGGCAGGAGAGCCTCACGGGTGTTTGCCTAGGGCCACCAGCCAGGCAGAAGCCACCAGGATGGCAAAAGCTGGAAACACGTAGTACCAACATATTGGTGGACCATGGCATGATTAGTCGTGGCAAACCCCTGTGGGGGTGCAGGTGGTACTGCACCACTGGAAGCAACCAGGGTTCCTGAGTACGGTGAGTGCAGGTGCACCTGGTGTTCCCTGTGCCCCGTGGAAATGTGGCCACTGATGCCTGGGGCTCTGTCCTCGTGAGCTGCACAGACCGTAGTCCACACCTAGATGCACCCCACACATCCACAGCCATGCGCAGGGTTGAATAGCAGCGGATCTGTGCAGTGGGGTAGCATACAGCAGCGCAAGTGACCCTGCTCCAGCTAGGAGGCCGAGCAGCAGAGCTGCCGCGTGTGTGCGGCTGCAGGGGAGGGCAAGAGGCACCGAGGCAGAAACAGGGGACTGCCTGCCCCTCCCCAGGAAGTATGAATATCCAGGCAAGCCGCGGCTGGAGGAGGGCACCATGCTGAGGAGCGTGAGGAGCCGGAAGAACTCCCGCGCTGGTGGACAGAGGCTGCTACTCCACAGCGACTCGCATAGCCGTTCACTGCGATTCTGTGCTCTTCTCTGCGTGTGGCTTACTGTTCACAATTGAAAACACATGCTAAGAGCTTCCTGCCCAGGCTTGGAGAAGGCAAGAAGTTGAGACAGGCATTGGGGACAAGAGCTCTGTCACAGAAGGTTCTAGAAAAGCACATGGCCTCTTACAAGGCACAACCTACAGACTGTTGAAAGTCCTGGGGACGCACCCTTGTCAGAAGGAGCCTTGAGGACTGTCGCACAGGGAGCCCTGGTTTCCCACTTCCGTACGTCGCATTCCTCCCATGTCGAGGCTTCTGCACGTGCGGCCTCCCCATCCATTATGCTCACGATGCTCTGTGGAGCTGGGAAAACTGACAGCTTTACAGTTAGACGAACCATAAAAATCTGGCAACTTTGCTCCCTCTTTCCCCACCCTCTCCCAGCAGCTATTAAAGGCCATCTTTCTGTGGGTGATATAGGCAGTCCCAGAATCTGGGGGGGAGAGAGAGAGAGAGAGAGGGAGGGAGGGAGGGAGAGAGAGAGAGAGAGAGAGAGAGAGAGAGAGAACGAGCAGCCTTGCAGGGAACCTGATAGCAATTCAATTAGAAAATGCAAATGAGGCCACACATTTCCCACAGGAGCTCTGAGCTGCCCCTGAGGAATCCAAAGCCACATTCCACCTCCCAATAAATACCAAAGATAAACTTTCCCCCACAGTTGTCATCTGCCCAGCTGGCATTGCGCTGGAATGTGGCAGTGGGACCTGTGGGTATAGTTTGCAAAAAAGACACTGTTGTTTATGAAACTAATATTGGGTCTGATGGCGCATCAGCATTTATGGAGGAGAAGCTCAGCCAGGCCACATTGCAGCCAGACGGGCCTGGATGCTGGCCTGAGTCCTTGCCCTGGCTCCGCATCTTCCTAGCTGTAGGGCTGGATAGTGCTGCCCAAAAAGCAGATGCTGACGTCCTACGTGCCAGGACCTTGGAAGATGAGCGTGACTGGTAATAGTTTCACAGATGTGGTTAGCTAGGAAGAGGAGGTCATTAGGCCACGCTGTGGCCCGTGGCCCGCACCCACGCATAGGTAAGGCCACGTCCAAAAACCCAGAGATCACCAGTGGCCACCAGGAACTGAGAGGCTGGTGCGGGTTCTCCCTCAGCCTAGGAAGAACCAGCTCTGCCAGAACCGTGGTCTCCCACTCAGGCCTCTAGGACTGGCCCTCATTGACACAACTCTGTGGTCACTTGTTCCTCGGCCCCTGAACATTATTCCAAGGGGACCTCTATGGTCCATCTTCTCCCTCCTTCTGGGGCCCATCAGACCCATCCTGGAAGTCAGTAGGCTGTTTTTGGTACCAGCACTGAGACACTCAGGGCTACTATAACTATTAGAGCCCAGGGACAGTGGTGCTGCCATCAGCCCTGCATTTAGTCTGCCTCATCCTTTGTGTGGTCCATGAGGTCTCAGACCCAAGTAAGGAAGATGGCACCCTTGAAGTCATCCTAAGAACACCTCAATGCACCAAGCCCTCTGTACAGTGACTGCCCTGAGCCTCAGCTAACAGCCCCAACTCTGGACCTGAGTGAGAAACCCAAGCCTCAGCTTCATGCCAGACAGAGTAAGCTGGTACCAGCTGCTACCGCAGGAGGTACCCAGCTATGGACCATCAAGAGGAGCCGAGCTCTGCTGGTCAATTCCTATGGGTGGGCACTGCTGGCTTTTCTGGTTTATGTGCCACTGAGTTTGCCTGGGGCCTTTTGGGTCTTGATTGGTGCTGGTGTTTGTGAATGTGTGAGTGTGTGTGTCCATGTGTGTGTGTGTAAGAATATATGTATGTGAAAGTGTGTGCATGTATGTATATATGTATATGCATATGTGTGACTTTGGGGTACCCACGACGATCCCCTCCAGAACAATGAGGGCCCCACCTGCTCCTATGATTAGAGTTAAAAAAAAAAAAAAAAAAAAAAAAACCAAGCCAGGATTTCTAAGCCTGACATGTTTCTCTCCACCACTGCCTCTGAGGTTTGCTTTAGCATAAAACCCTCCATGTTTCTAGAGGATTCTGTGCAAACAATGGTGTAGTGCCTATGGACACAGTTCTTTTCAGCTGCCAAAGGGGGCTCCTAAAATGAACAGGGCAGGACATGTGAGAGCCTGAAACCCACAGACTGGCATCAGAAGTGGCCGCGCTGCCCCTCAGTAGCGACATGGGTTTTTGAAGCCCAGCTTCCTACACGTGCAGGAGAGATTCAGCTGCGCATCTGTGCATGGAGGCTGCCAGTGCCCTTCCCTGCACCCTGGCGTCCTGACGACAGCCCCAGAAGCATTTGTCTTGCTGACACTAGTAGCCATCCCTCCAGCAAGGTGGGGTGCATTTCCCCAACTTGCTAGTTTGATTTTTTTTTTTTTTTTTTTTTTACAGCAAATGTAAATCGTTCTTCTGTAAATCGTTCTTGATGTGCCTAACTACACAAGATTTTCTCAGTCCTCTCCGCAAGTTGTTCCCTCCATCAGGGTTTTTGGCAGGGAGCCACCGTGGGTATTGCTGGTGGGGCACTGCTGGCATCAAGTGGTTAGAGCCAGGGCTAGAGTCCAGTGCCCTACAGTGCCCAGCTCCACCCAGTCTCAGTAGTGCTAGGAGGAAGGAGAGCGGGACTGGGTGGGCCAGCAATGTCCCATGCCTGTGTTGGCCCTGGTCACTGTACCTGAGCAGGGGCAGTGAGGCCTGAGAGCCCCACCTCAGAGGCCCAACCCAGCTCACCCACCACAGCACACGACACTGTGTGAGTACTACTTGTCTTGGCACCTCAGCTCCCTCGGACCCACAGGAGACACACAGCTCACCCCACCTGCTCCTGTGCGGCCCCTGGTGCACCTGAGATGCAGTGCATCCCCGCACCACCACTGCCCAGGCACAGGAGGCAGCCACACTGTGGTCCAGAGTGAAATGCATGCCGGTCCTCCGGGGTGGGGAGGCACTGCGCACCCAGGTGTGGGGGGCATGGAGGGGCCACTCAGCACCTTTGGAAAACCAAACTCATGCAGGTGCTGATTTAAAATGTCTCCTGTGTTCTCTGTATTTCTGTAAGCAGGTATCTTTCTGTTGTTTTATTTTGTTTGTTAAGTGCAATTTTATTCTGTCCATCCTCAGCTACCATGGAAACCAGCTAGAAGGCTACAGACAATGCCCTCGCTAAATATTTAAATATCCACGTTTGCAGGCAAGCGAGTGCATCCTTTTCTCCAAGGTACTAGAGAAGGAAGAGGGGAGTAAAGGAACAAGTTATCTATATAGATCTCAGAGCCCCTCCTTTAAAAAAGTAATGAATTGGCCTCCGTTCAAACTGGTGCCAGGTTTGGCACTGGCGGTCAGAAGCCAGCATTATTTCCTTTATTGAGGCATGTTGAACCTAGCGCTCTGAGAAGAAAGGAAAACTAGAAGCCAACGAGGTGGAGACATAGAAGAGAGCTGTAGATAGCATCGATACCTGGGGAAAAAATCTCATCTCCACAGTCATTTCTTATTCCTTCACAGTGCCGAAACCACATGTCATTTTCCAAACGTTTCAGTCCAGCTCTGCATCACTACGCAGTCTGTGGCATGGCGTCCTTGTACAGGTGGGGTTGGTCATCAGTGTTCCCAAACATCAGAGTCACCGGGCCAGCAGGAGCTGGAACTGACTATGAAAGTGCATTGGTTGGTCTGTAGGCACTGCTTCCTGACGGCCCCAGGTAGACCAGAAGCCAGAAGTTGAGCTCCACAGACAGAGGTGGAGGTGGCGCCTGCGGGGTGCAGCAAGACACCAGGGTACTTGTATCTGTGGGTACAAAGGACACTGCTGACACTCAGCTCCGGTGGAGGTGCGGACTTCCTCTGGGCTGCAGAACTCCAAAGCCATCCATCCTAGGGGTGCCGTCACCTGCTCCCTCCCACACGAAGCTCAGAACTCTGTGGCCTCCTTCCAAGCGCACTTTGGAGCTGGCCTAGGGGAATCCTGAATACTCTCCACACTCCACCACACCATGGGGGGTGGTGAGGACTTTTGCCAGGAGGAGTGAGGCACCTATTTCTCTCATAGAACTGTGGAAAAGACACCAGGGAGCCCATATCTACGCCCTCCACCTAAGTATCCCAGCTCCCCTGTTCCTGCTCTTGGCTGTAGGACAGAGCAGGCTGCTCCCACCTGGGACTGTCTGTTGGAGAGGTCTTCTCAGTGGTCCTGAGCCTGTGGGAAGCAGCCGTGTGGCTCTCTATAGCACCGTGGCCTGTGGACTTGGTTCAGAATCCTGAGGAGCATGTCCATGATTCAGAGCCCAGACTCTTCCCCACTCTGACAGGAGCCTGGTATATTAGGCCCAGGTCTGGAGCAGGACCCACCTTTTGATTTCTTTCACAAGGACATCTGGAAATGTTGAGCCCAATTCCCACCGAGGTGGCAGGGGAAGGCCCCGCGCACCTGTGACGGATGGATGCTCCCAGAGCGCCCTACCCCAAGCAGACCTGGTTGTTCGCCTGCTACTCTGTGGCCTCCACTGAGCCTTCAGGAGGCTCCTGCTGGCCTCTAGGTCAAGGCTGCGCTCTATAACAGATACAGATGATAAATTATAACTTTTTACATGAAGATTGGGGGTACATATGATTATATTCTTCCCCTGACACTTTCTCTTTTTTCCTCTTTCAAAAAAAAAAGAGGTGATAATTTAAAACCTGCCCCAGGTCATTTTTGCATAATTCATCTCCAGTGTGGATGAGGCTGGGAGGGGTGACCCAGCTTCCTGCTAATGGCCAGCAGCCGCTGGGGACCTTACCTGGAAGTCACAGTCAATTATGCTCATTGTCGCCGGGCACAGAGGACAAGCCTCCCTCCCAAGAGTCGAGGAACAGTGAGGGAGGCGCCCACTGAATGGCTGCTGGCCTGGGCGGCTGGGCGGCTGGGCTGCTACTTGTGAGAAAACTGGTGCGTTGCACATGCACATTATACACACACACAAATACACCTGTATACATGTGCACTCATATAATGTTCAAATACACACCTATTTACACACACGTGTGCATGTGCACACCTATCCACACACATAATATTCATGCGCACATGTGCAGACACCTGCGTTTACATGCAGATGTGCATACATGCATATAGAGTGTGCACATACATGGATGTAAGTGTGTAGTGGCACCCTGTTATATTCAGAAACTCTAGAAGTCAAATTCATATTTCACCAGCACCCAGTCACCGTTCCCTCTGAGGTGCAGAGCACAGAATCGGCAGGCGGCATCTGCTCCGATGCAGTTCTGGAAGTAGCTGGAAGTGTTGTTTATAATTAGCGTAATTATGCGTCCGTGTTGGTGTGCCATGTCCTGAGCGCACCCCGATTCCCATGTGCGCAGGGTGTGCTTGCTGCCCTGGAGAACCACTCACTAGCACCGACATCCTTTTTCCAGAGAACTGGGTGCATCTTCCAGGCAGAAGTCTGTGCAGGTCTGGCATTGATTTTCACCAGATTTTGTTATTACATTTGTCTCACAGCTTTAAAATAGTAGCAAATATGTGCAATTTATTTAAACAACACTAGGGAAATTAATGCCATGTGAGCTTATCCTAAGCGAATGAAGATAAAGCAGGTTTTTTTTTCTTTTTCTTTTAAATGGCTGTGTGAAAACTCTAGTAAAAGCCAGAGCCTGAGATTCAGAGCCCCAGGTATGCTGCCGCTGCCGCAGAAGCATCTACAAGCGAGGTGGCCCTCAGGCCTCTGCCTCACCACATGCTGCAGGCAGGGCTGTGGAGAACCTCCTTCCAAGGTGTACTCATGTTAGGCACTGCCCCGGCATCTCTAAGGGCCCTGCTGTTCACCAGTTCTGGTTCAAAAACAAAACTTAAGCCACCTCCGCTCTCCAGAGGCAGGCAACTGGGAGCGGGTGCGCCAAACTACCTGCAGGTTGAAAATCTCGGTAGCCAGGCGGCTGTGCATTTGCCAGGCGGCAGTTCTCCTGCTGCGCCAGGTCACCTCCCCAGGGCTCTGTGGACGGGACTGCCGGCCCCTTCTCGGAACTAGTACCCGTGGGACTCAAGAACGTGTGCCCTTGAGGCAGCTCCCAGGGCTCAGCTGCTGGCCCAGGGCCGGCCGGAGAACTCTGAAGCCTCTCCCTGCTTGTCTCAAAGGCATCCTGAGGACAGAGTCACTCCGTGGAGCCTGCACCGGGTCCAGGAGGCTCTCTCTCTCTCTGCCAGTCCCTGAGACTCAGAGGAAGATAAACATCTGCTGAGACAAGGCCGCACTTGCCGCTCGCAGCACCTGGGCCAGAGCAGGGACATCGTGTGCACGTGTGTTGGCTCCCATGGCCAGAGACACTCTGTGTGCTGTGACACTCAGAAAATACTGCCAGGTAAAAGGGACGAAGCGAAGTAAAGCAGCATGAAAGTCTCCAGGAAACCTGGTGCGCACATTGTGATGCACGTACTCTTAATTCCGCCTCAGCCCTGTAAACACATGTCAGGGCTCACGCTGCAGCGAACGGACGTCGTGTCTCCCCTCACTAGTGCTTCCTGGACCTTGTGCCCAAGCAGCACTCTGAAAGAGCGACTTCAGTGATACCCATATGCCAAGGCATGAGTGGAATGCGACAGAATGCTGTTATTTACTGTCAACTTCCGGATTTCTTTCTGGTATTTTTATAATTGCAAAAGTACCTACAGCGACATCTTTGCACACAGCCTCTCACTGGGATGGATTTCCAGCTGCAGAGAGAAAGGGTTGGTGGGAGGAGCTGAGGTTCTTGGCGGTTGGCAGCAAGCTGGTGGGCAGCACCATGCTGACCCCAGGCCCGGCAGGCGTGAGTCCCGGGGACCGAGGTGTCTTAGTTACTTTTTATTCGTTGCTAGGACAAATACCTGATACCCAAAATGAAGGAAGGAAAGGTTTATTTAGCTCACAGTTAGTGGAAATTTCAGTCCATACTCGGCTGGATCCAAGGCAGAGACGCACACGGCAGAGAGCAGCAGTTCATAGCGGCAGAACAGCGGCGAGGGCGACACAGGCAAGGGAACAACCAGGGGAGCAGAGAGCAGCAGTGCGAGTCTGTCTCTCTGTCTCTCTTTATATTACATTCAGGCTCTCTGCCTCAGCCTGTCTACCTCAGATCACACTTATAATTCCCAGCAGTACTCAGACCCATAATCTCATCAGTACTAAAACACATAATCCAGTGCCTCATGTGTCAAGTCTCAAACTCGAGAAGTCCCCACCCCATGATTGCATGAGGCTTGGGGGGACAACTAGAAGTAAACCATAACACAAGGCGTACAGGCTGAGCACAGGGCTGTTCCTAAAGTCATCTCCACCACGCACCTCAAGGTCCACGCTGCTGTTCCCACCATTATTTCAGAAAAGAGGCAACAGGCGTGCACAGGGCTGGGCTTTTCTCTGCCACATGCATCTCTGGCTCAGAGGTGCTAGGAGCTCAGTCCGTCCACTGCCAAAGCCACAGACTTTGCCCCCTCGCTCTCTCCTGACTAAGCCAGTTTTTCCTTGGTGGGAAGAAAAAGGGCCTCCATTCTGTTGATTTGACACATAAAAAGGACATAGCACGTTGACTTGCACTGTGATTCCTGCAAAATCAGAAGTTTTCACAAGTTTGTTGACTATTAGTATTTATTTTATGAGTTATCTGATGTTATTTTGATAAAATTTCCTGTTATGTTAAAAGAAAGATGCCACTGTGTTCTTATTGATTGGTAAGAGTTCTTTATATATGGACTACTAACCCTGTCTCAGATTTGTTGTAAATCACATTTTCCAAAGTTGTCATTTGTGTTTTGGGGTATATTTTCAGAAGTAGAGTTTTAAACTAAAATGTTTTAATCTTCTTAGAGGAAAGTGTTCATGGGGAGAGAGGGTAAAAGAAGATAACAGGGAAGTAGGTAGGACCAAAATATGGCATGATCACGCTGGGCGTAAGGCTCGGCGACCCACCGCATTCTTAAGCATGCTCAAGGCCAAACCCCAAGACCGAGATAAAAAATAAATAAATAAAAATGTGCTGCTGCATGGGGTGGCACAGGCCTGTAACTCCAGCACTGTGGGAAATGGAGGCAAGAGGACCATTGTTTCAAGGCCAGCCTGGACAAATTAGTGAGGCGTTTCCTCAAAATAGAAAAATGAAAAGTCACAAGTACATAGCCAGGGATAGAGAGGGGTCAGGTCCAGTCCCACTGCGCAAAGCCAGTAGATGACAGAGCACTAATCCAAGTGACCTCTCAGCTACATTGTCCCCATCTCTCCAGTTACCCATGTCACTACAGGTGGACCAAAGTCTTGCTTGACTATGTCCTGAGCCTCCGTCCCTTTCCCCGCAATTACCAGTATTTCTCTACCAGTCAAGTTCCTCTTAACTAACCTTTTCTATCTCTTCTCTCCCCATTAAACAACACTACAGAAAGGAAAAAAGAACGTGGCCCCAGACCCTGCTCAGCCCCCCAAGGACACCCTGATGCAGTGGCCCCAGCACCAGAACTCCGGTGGGCTGAGGCGGCAGAAACGGGACTGGGTCATCCCACCCATCAACGTGCCAGAGAACTCCCGTGGGCCCTTCCCGCAGCAGCTGGTGAGGGTAAGTGTGCCCCCGAGGCCCCCGGGCCAGCGTCTCCGTCATTGTGCAAGTGGCATCTAAGCTCCGGGTCCCTTGCCGCCTCTTCTGGGAGGAGCAAGGGTTGTGCTTAACGGAGGGGAGCTTCACGCTCCAGCCTCCTCAGGATAAGCTGGCTTGTGTCCTGGTTGTCAGTCTTGTGCTCGGGAGCAGGTGGGGGCAGGGACCATGGCCTCTGCCTCTGGCCTCCAGCACGTAGCTGTGGTGTGAATGGTGGTCTAGGATCGTTGTATTGCGAAGTTGACATGTTCTCTGGGCCTTGGTCCCCTGAGACTGTGGCTAGCAAGGTCTGTTGCCTACTGCCGTGATCCCAGCGGCCACCACAGGCTGCTGCTTCTGGAGAAAAAATTCATTCCACAAATCCGCATTTTTGTAATCGTGACTGCAAACTGACATCTCCTTCTTCCTTTTGAAGAAAGTCGCAACTCAATCTCAGCAGTAATTTGATAGGATGTTGGCAAGTGTTCATTAAATACTTCCTGCCCCCTATAGAGACGTGTTGACCTCTCTCTCTGAAGCCAAGGATGCCTGGCTGTTGTGAAGGGGCGAGCTTCGGCCTCCAGGCTGAGGGCTGAGCAGGCTGTTCCGTTCTTGTTCCTTTCAACGCACAGAGCTGAGCAATGCACTTAGGATGAGGGGTGGAGCCTAGGACAGAGGCGCACAGCACAAATTCCCCCAGTGCCATCCCTGAGGGGTTCAGTGCCCTATCCAGGCAGGAGCCAGGGTGGTCAGGTTACCTAGAGCAGGAGCGGTGCCACCAGCACTCACGGCAGAAGCAGGCACACACAGCCAACAGTGTCGCTGCCTCTGGGAACGTCCTCGCCGGGTGCGGCACACAGCTCTCCGGAGCCGGCCACAGCCCAGGAGTTGCCCAGCTAGGTGGAAGATTTCACTGTGAGATGGGGATCGGGACTTGAGGTCGCCTTCCAGCATGCAGACCCACTGAGGAGCAGCATCCCAGCCCTGCATCCCCTGGGGGCCAACCCCGAGGCCACACTGACACTACACAGGGTGCAGTGGTCACTTCTGTGGTCCCACGCTGGGCCCACAACCTCACCACTCTCGAGGTGCTTGTTGCGTCTGACTATTGCTGTGTTCGCATTTACTTGCATTTTCCTGTAGGCCGTTCATTTTCAATATAAATCAGTTTGTTCTAACCGAGGCTCCGTGTCTATGACTGGCAGTTGTATTTGTTAGAAATAGTTGGTGGAGCAACCAGAGCCAAGAACGTCTATCCAAGCCTGCAGGTTGTTCTGGGGTGTGGCAGGAACGAGGACCCCACAGAGCCTCTCCCAAGTGTCCTGATGCCACGCAGTTGGCACAACTCTGAGGGAGGACGGAGTGCAGAGTGAGCATGTGGGAGGGGAAACAGCCTCCATGGTGGCCTGGCCCAGCAGGCATCCGGGCTTTCAGAGCACCCCAGAGTGGTCCTGTAGGATGCCCAAATTTGGCGCGCCCGCTGTTCACCCAAGACAGGCAGCCAAGCGGGGCTGGCTCTCAGTAGAGATACTTCTGCAGCATGCGGAAAATGGGGCCTCCATTAAAGCTTCCATGAAAGACTTGCCTTCCACGTTGTTATATAAGCTCTCAGTGCGCGCACACATCATGCACACGCACACCCACACACACTCACTCTAAACTCTCAACCTGCACAGACCGAGGAGCCGGGGTGCTGCGCTGCACTGCCTCCGCCCGCAGGAAGTCCTGTCGGTATTTGAGGGAGGCCGTGCCTGAGAAAGCCCCCGCCACCGCGCGTGTGAATGCGGCTTGGTGGGGCGGGAGGCTGAGCACACGCTGGAGGTTGGTGAGGATCAGCTGCAGTTCCGCGCTCATTAAGGCATTTCATTCTGATAAAATATGTTAAATGAGAAAGTGAGTGGGAGAGGAAGCAGAATGTTCTTCCCCAAACCTTGGTTAATTACAGGCTTTTTCCTGCAAGGAATAGCACGGCCCTTTACAAGTTCTCACTCCACCATGCCAGGAAGAACAGACAGACTCTGGGTGGGGAGCACAGCTGGAGTGGGGCAGGGAGCGCGGCGGCGGGCAGCCGAACTGCGTCCATGGCAGGTGGCTGTGCCCCCGGAACGTGACCACAGCCTCAGTTACGTGGCCATCGAAGAGCGGCAGTACCGGGCAGTACCCATCATTGTCAGCACTGACCGCACCCACCAGCGTCCACCAAAAGCCTGCAGTGACAGAGGCTGGAGGTGGTGGACTTTAAGAGGTGGGGCCTTGTGGGAAGCCTTGGGAGTGTCCATCGCAGGGACAGAGGGAGCCCGTCCTTCCTCTCTCTCACACAAGGACCGTGCGTTGAATGTGCTTCCCTTGCCGTGTGCTCCGGCCCTTGCGCACCGTGCTGCCTCAGAGCCAGAGCAACAGGAAAAGTTGTCCGAGACGGGATCCTCCACTCTGCTGGGCAAAACAAGACGCCCCTGAAGGTGGCTAAGTCAGGCATTTTTTACAGAGTAGCAAGCTGGCTCATGCCAAGGAAGAAGCAGGGACCGTCACTGAACTGGCCTTATGGAGGTGGGCAGGGCTGTCCCTTTTGCTCCTACAGGACCATGAGAAACGGCAGGACACCATCCTGAGTCCAGAATTCCAGCTCTGGCCCTTGCGGTACCCATTAGGTACCACATACCGTGCAGGCCTCGTGGTCCCAAGGGGAAGGATAAAGGTTCCTTTGTGGCTTTCCAGGACCACCAAGCCATCAGCTCTCTGTGCTGTCACTCACAATTGGGTCCTGTCCCTACAAAGGTGATGGCAGTTTCAGCACAGGGTTTCAAGAGCCACCTACTTATCTCCCCCCCTGACACACACACATGAGGTTTAACTTCCAGTAGGATTCAGGGTGAGAATACAAGCAAACTTATGGAACCCAGATCTCTTTCATGGCTGGAGCTAATCAAACTTCAGGGTAAGCTAACCTGGGAGGTTGTCTGCAGAAACTGCAAAACCTGGCCCAAGATGGGGAGGAGGAAGGTGGTGCTCTCAGGAGAGAGAATCTTTAATCTTGGAAATTGATATTTAAGAACATATGACATCATGTAACTAAGTCCTCAGGACCCTGTTGGAGAGCCAGCCCCACAGAAAGAGCTTGGGGTAGACTCCGAAGGAAGCAGCTGCAGACCGCTCAGCACAAAGGTGGCCATGTGGGGACATGAGTGGGCTTGTCTGGAGCAGGGAAGTCATAGAGGGTGGCTAGGCTCTGCTCCCGACCCCAGACTGCCCCACGGTCTGATGCTGATAGGCCTGGAGCACTTCCGGCATGTGTCCTGGGTCCTTTCAGTTCCCCCTGGGTTCTTCCAGGCCACACTGCTTCATGTCCAGCCAGGAGCACTTGGGACAGCTCTCTGGGACTGTGGAGGTGAGAGACACATGCCCTGCCCTCTGCGGCCTGAGCTCAGGTCTGTCCTAGGAGACGTGGGTCAGGATGAGGCCCATGTCTGACCCTTAGCACACTCCCCAGAAGTGTTCATGAATATGCGAGGGCCTGGGGTGCAGAGGGCCGGGTCACATGACCCACAGAACCCACCCAGCCCCCATGCCCTGGTGCTCATGTGTAGACGGCTGACGTGGTCATCAGCATTACCTAGGGGAAGCAAGGGGACCCCAAGGCTGGATGTGTGTGTGCTGCTCACCTTCCGTGATTGCCACAATCCTTGGGAGAGGGTCTCCTCCGCCTGGCTGCACAGGCCCCCAGGACATGGCCCTGCCCCTTGGCATGCCAGACCCCAGGCATGCTGCCTCCTTCAGCTGGAGGACCCCAGGCCTGGCAGCCTCATGAAGCACCGCAGCACTCCCAGGGCCAGCCACCGTGGCAGAGTTAATAGTGTTTCCTCATTAATCATTAGTTTAGTCTGTGTCCCCCCATTAATTGTAAGGCTTCTTGAAGGGAGGGCCACCTACAGACCACCCTGAGGACAGAGCAGATGCAGCAAAGGACCTTTAAGTGACTGGTGACCTCGGAAGGGTCACTGCTGCTCAGCCCTTCACAGCCTGTCCAGAGAGCGTTTGGCCAGGGACACCGTACTTGACACTAATTAAATTGGGAGTTCTTCTGGTAATAGGGAGTCATTTATAGCACACTGAAACTCCGACAGATAATAAGCTCTGGGAAATTTATAACTACTTGAAATGACTTGAGACTGATCAATAATAAGCAGAGAACTGCGGAACACTCCACCTCCAGAAGCGGGCAGCTGCTGGGTGAGATCTGCGCTCATGCGGCCTCCCTCCGAGGTCTTTGCAAGAGGCGAGTGGGTCTCTGACAGAAGGCCCCAATCCTCCTGGCTGCAGGAGCCAGAAGAGGGCATTGAGAGCTGACAAAGCCATTGGAATGTGAAGAGAGGAATCCGAGAAAATCCGGGAAGCACGTAGCCACCGACGGGGTCCCCGGTCGCGGCCAGGCTCGCTCAGATTCTCAGCTGCCCCCTTGCACTCCAGAGACCCAAGGACACAACTAGCTCAAAGGGGCAAGAACTGGGTGGAGACTTCAACTGTTGCCTTCTAGGACAGAAATGTGCTGACAATGACATTCAGCCAAGTGAACGCCCTGCTATGCCAAAAATAGGTATATTTTAGAGAGAGATAACAAAGTCATGTCTCTATGGTGTTTTCTCTACAGTGAGTAGTATACAAACAAAAATAAGTGGAAGAGAGAGAGAGAATGAGAATGTAACCCATGGAAGAAACAACTGCCCAAAGAAACTGACCCTGAGATGACATCGATATTGGAAAAAGCAACAAGACCTTTAAAATATCGCATAAGTGTGTTCAAAGATTTAAAGAAAAATGTGGTCAGAATGAATGAACAGATGAGAAATGATAGCAGAAAATAATATTTTTAAAATATAACCAAATGGAAATAGAAAACCCAAAAATTCCAATATCTCTAATGAAAAACTCATTAGGTGGGTTTAAAACCAGAAAGTAGAGGACAACAGAAAGGATCAGCACATTGGAAGACATTAATAAAATTATCCCACCTGGAGAATGGGTGGCGGGAAAGAGTCAAACACAGAACTCCACTGAGACAAGTGGCCCAACGCCTTTGTAACTGGAGCCAAAGAAGGAGACACAGAAAGCAACCTTAGGGAGATAACGGCTGGGATCCCCAAAGTTATCAGAGGAACAAGCCTGCGAACCCACACAGGAGGAGCACAACGAAACCCGCACCTGGGTCGTCATCATGAGACTGAAATTGAAAACCAAACAGGAAAGTCTAGGAAGTGGAGGGAAAGCTGTGCCAGGCATGAGTGATGCCAGTAGGTCTGAGAGAGAGCCAGCGTCTCTTTGCAGTCTGTGGAGGCCACAGGCCAGCGGAAAGACATTTCAAAATGACAGACCATCAACCAAGAATTATCTCTCCAGAAGAAATCCTGCCCAAAGCAGGTAAAATGAAGGCATTCCCAATAGGCGAGTGAGGGGTGCGCAGCTCCAGGGACCTCCCATGCGATAGCGAGTGTGCGCTTCTTGCTGAAAGCCGGCAATACCAGGCAGAGACTCGGGTATGTAGGAGAAGGCCGAGAGCCAGGGAAACACGGATGGGGGCGACTGTGTGCGGGATTGCGATCTTTGATCTCTTTAAAAAGCAACTAAGTGTTTAAAGGAAAGGTGTAATGTCATGTTGTGGGGTTAGTAATATGGATAGGTTTAACACAATAACAATAAGACCAAAAAAAAGAAAGTAGAGAACAGGATGGAGTAAATGGAACCTTGCAGTTTTTTTCCAGGTTCTGGCATTTTGGACAAGTGGCTCACTAGCAAGCTAAGTCGCTGTGGCGTTTATGGCCTTAGGATGCCTATGGTTAGCCCTAGTAAGGAAGGCCTTCCTTGTACACACCTAAGTTGGAATGCGAAACTACATCAACAAAAGGCAGAGACTGGAACATTCTCCCAGCTGACTTCCCCAGTGACCTACTTCTGTGGCCTCAGAAGCAAGGGCATGCAAGGGGGTTTGGAAAGTGGATGAGAGGGTTTTTGTCCCCTTCAGTCAAGAGCCTCAGGGAATGAACCAACAAGAGGTGTTCCACGAGTGTGGTGTGTCTGGATTTTCTCCCCGGAATCTGGTGGCAGCAATGTCGCCCTGTCTTCTATACAAACACAGGCACCATGCCTGCAATACCGGGAGCCACTCCAAGAGCTATTACAGGTGCTCCCTCTGGGGCCCTCAGCTCCTCTCCATCATTCTCTCAGAAACAAGCTCCCTCTCTCACAGTAAGGGTGGCATGTGGACATACCCATCACCTGTCACCCATAGGAGGGTACCCCCCTCTCCTGGTCCCAGGGTGGCACAAAGTTCCCCCCCTCCTCCAGTAGGCTGGAAGGCATGGCCCCGGGCAGCGGGGGGTGGTCTTCTGGCCTCCTCGGGCCCACTGTAATTACATAGTGCTGAGACCCATGGGGAGCTTACATTGTCCTTGCTACAGCCAGGGGGACATGAAGAAAGCAGTCATTTAAGGACTTGGCTGCCGTGGGCTCTGTGATGTAATCACTCCTGTGAAAGAAGCGCACAGCCCTTTGTGCTTGCTGTCCCCTAGTCTAAGCAGAAAATGTTCCCTTTCTCGAATTGCTTTAATGGCTATATTTATGCAGTTGAAAGTTCCTTAAGAAATGAAAGTAAAATCAAATTGCTGCAAATGCTCAGATAATTTTTATCGGAGAATATTCAATTAGAATATATTAATATTTTAGATTTCCATCATCAATTTAATATATGAGAGTGTAAAGCAGACACAGGGCCACTGGAGCACTGGGTGGGTACGGAGGGTGGGAGTGCGTGCGCCTGCCCCAGCAGACTCTGAGGCCAGTGGTGGCATGGGGCCCTGGACTTCTGGGCAGGCTCTGGGACACAGGGCCAATGTGCTGGGCAGTGGGGCCCAGGGCTGCTCTGGGTGGGCCGTGCTGAAGACAATGCGTGAAGCATAGAGTGGAGTTTTGCTGCAGGCTGGGTGGGGTGGATGACAGCCCTTCCTTGGGGGTCACGCAGGTGACCTCCATTCTTCTGTGTGGGCTTCTTAGCAGAGGTAACAAGTATGTCAGCATATGATGTCATGATCTGGTAGGAAATCCAGGGGTAACCATCCATCCGTCCATCCGTTCTTCTGTCCCATCAATCTATCCATCCATCCACCCATCCGTCCATCCATCCATCTATTCATCTGTCCATCCATCCATCTGTCCACCCATCCGTCCATCCATCCATCCACCTGTCCATCCACGCTTTGTTCATTCACCCAGTCTTTCCACGCTGGGCCCTGTGTGCTCTCTGCAGAAGCCCTGCAGGGAACAGCTGCAACAGAGCCCAAGACCAGTGCTCATGGGCTGGTACTGGAGGGGAGACAAGGTGAGCACCAGGTGTGTGCTAACGACGGGGGGCGCAGGTGCCAGCAGCCTTTCAGATCCACCACCCCGATGAGAAAACCAAATGCAGCGGGCAGGCAGGTGGGAGAACCACAGCAATATGGAGGCCAAGAGCCTGCAGGCAGCAGAGTGAGTGTACAGGTCAGGGTGTGGGGAGGCGCCAGGAGCTTGGGGTGGCTGCGGAGCGGTGGCCAGGGACAGGGTGCAGGCACAGAGCCCAGAGTGTCAGGCAGGGGCAGGTGGCTGTGGGAGGACTTGGCAGCGCCTTCCCGTAAGACCGGGGGAGACCTCGCATGGCCTAGACTTACCAAGGCTTCCCAGCCTCTGCATGGGGACTAGATGACCAAAGGACAGCAGGACGTACTTGTCTGGGGAAGAGGCAGGGTAAATATCTCGCTTGGTGGAGAGAGTCAGGGACCGCCAGTAAATCCTTGTGTTCTTTAGGGTTGCTGGCCAGAGACACACAAGGTTGGGAGCTGCTGCCCTGGCGCTGGCAAGATCGGGGGTCCTCCCTGTCTGAGCCTGGGCAGGGTCCTGAGGCTCACAGGGGAAGAGGTGATCTTGTACCACCCACCCAGCACCCTGTGTTCTGGGGTAGCCAAGCTAGCAGGTAGCAAGGGTGTCCTGGAGCTGTGGTCATCTCCAGTTCCCAGGAAGGAAACTCAGGTGCAGAAAGCCACAGAAGCCAGACCCGGGTAGTATCTGGGCCCCTCTCCCTGGGCCCCTCCTGTGTGTGGCTGCAGCCTCGACCTGTTCCATGCACGAGGCACTTTGTGACCCAAGCAGTGATTTCAGAAATAGGAATGCGTTCCCAGCATTTTAACAACAACAACAAATGTTTCATAAGACACACAACTAAATTTCCCTGCAGAGAAAACCCCCATGCGCTCCTCCTTCCTGCACAATGGGGACAGCTGCTGTCCGTGGACCTGTCCCTCAGTGCTGGGTGTTGCTGCCCCTTCTGCCCCAGGAGCTCTGGCTGGCTCAGTCCCCGCCACCCTCTACTGCTTGCCACGCTGCCTGCTGACCACTGACCATTCTGGCTGGGCCCCTGGGCTCATTGCTTGTGTCCTATGTCAGGCTGCAGCAAGCCACCTCAAGAGTGAGGCTATGCTGGCCCCTTCCCTGCACCCCTGGCAGCACACAACATTGCAGCAAGGCTGGAGAGAGGTAAGAGAGTGCCTTGCACTGGGAGAACCTTGCTCCGGTCTCTCAGACACCAGCACATGCTTCCACAGGTGGGCTGGCAGAGAGCTGCATGCCACCCCAGATCTCCAGGGCCTCCCAGGGCCCAGTTCAGTGACCTCAGCTCCACCACCTCCGGTTCTCCCATCCCAGGCCCAGCTGTGCAGACTCTGCAGAAAGACGTTACTGCCATCCCCTCGTGGGCGCATGAAGGTCACAGATAGGGCTGCTGGCATGCCCTCTACACTCTGAGTGGGGAAAAAGAGAAGGGACACGATGGGAATGAGAGGGCCCCTGTGGGTCTCGCTTCAGAATGGGTGGCAGCTTCTCTGTGGCCTTAGGGGACCAAGCTGTGGATGGCCGCTCCAATAGGGCAGACAGCACACCACAGTCCTTGAAGGCAGAGTTGCATGTGACCCGGACCCTGTGCTGGCAGAAATGGGACCCTCCCCAGGAGCTGCTCTGCACCACAGGGGCTCAGAGCCTCTGCTCATCTTTGCTGGGTGCAGAGATGAGGGGCTGAGTCCAGCTCCCAGGAACAGGAAGCACAGGGGCAGGCAGGGAGCCAGCACAGAGGATGGTGGCGAAGGAGGTGGAGGGTCTTTCTGGCTGGAGGGAAGTGGCAGCAGAGAAACAGGGGCACTCGTGGACAGCATGGCCACCGGGACCCCAGCCGGTACCCTGCAGTGGTGTCAGTGGGCACTAGGTGTGCCCTGCCTGCCACCCACCACCCCCAGAGGGGGAACGAAACCTTCTAGCCGGACAGCGCATGCCTGTGCTGCTGTGCTACAGGAGGCCACCAGGTGCTCCTCATGGCAGCTGGTGCTTCCTGTTCATTCCTGCCGAATGGCAGATCTTTAGCTTTGAAAAAGCTCCTTTCTCCAGCCTGGGAGAGAGCCAGGGAGGAAAGTCCAACCAGCCAAGGTCTCGGCTTGAAGACCCGAGCTGAGCTCCAGAGCTGGGGGTGGGGGTTGCCTTGAGACATGGTCAGATGCAAAGCCAACCAAAGCCCGGTGGGCCGGGGAGGGCAAGGCCTTCCCAAAGCACTTCCTAAAATTTCCTGAGCTTTGGAAAGACAAGGCAAATGGGTTCTTAAAGTTGGCTTCGAAAGTTAGGTCTTGTTATCAGAGTGGCTTTGCTAAAATGACAGCGAGAAAGAGGCTTTGGGACATGTTGTCTGCAGGAGTGTGGGTCTCTCGGGCCACAGTCACCCCAGGGACCTCCAGGTATGACTGGGGAGAGGGCTGAGCCTCTCTGGCTCTTCTCACCCTGAGATGGCTCCGAGATGCCCTGGCACCAGCCCTCAGGTTCAGACCCTGTCCAACCGCCTATGGTTAACCTGGACTTTGGGCTTTGGGGCTGCCTGGCTTACTTTAATGGAAAAGCTGTTGGCATCATCCCAAGGTGTGTGATAAAAACAAGAAAAGTGATGAAGCCTCTGCGGCTGCTTGCTGAATGCAAAACCAGACAGGCAACTAAGGGTGTAGGGCGGCCCTACCTGGCACTTCGTCCTATAATAAGGGGTGGCCAGCTTGGGACTTAGGTTTTCTACTAGAAATAATAGAATCTAAACATAACCCAAGTTGCAAATTTAACTCGACAATTTGAGTAGGGTAATACAGATTTACAGCGTGCATACTGAAATTGGATGCTAAAGGGTGGTAGGCAGTAAACAGCATATCTGTAATCCGTTAGGTCCGTGTCCGCCCATCCGTCTGTCCTCCCATCGTCTGTCCTCCCACCCACACATACACCCATTTGTGCTCCTACGCACCCACCTACTCTCTCTCCATCCACTTGTCTGTGCGTCCATCCACATATCCATCCTCCATCCACCCACCCACCCATCCTCCCGCCCAGCCCACCACCCACCCCACCTACCCAACTTCCAAGCATCCATCCGTCCCACCCACGTCTATCCACACACCCACCTATCCATCCTCCATCCATCCACCCACCCATCCGCCCAGCTAGCCAGGCCACTCATCCACCTAGCTGGACAACACCTACCCACCCTTCCATCCATCCATGCGTCAGTCTATGCATCCACCTACATATACATCCTTCATCCATTCACCCATCTGCCCACACAGAACCCTGTCCTTCCCTCCATCCACCTGGCCATTCCAGTGCTGTCACCTTAGGCCACCTCCATGCCCTTACAGCAACAGGATCTTGCTGCAACAGCAAATCAACCATACCATCACTGCTCCAGCCACTACTGCCAAAAATGTTTCCGTTTCTTTGGAGGAAAGGACAAATTAAACAGGCTGGAAAACTTGTGTACTAGCGACCAGCTTAAAGCCATCTCAACGTGTGAAAACTCCCAATGAAGAACAATGGGACTTGGGGAAAATCCATCGCATCTGGCTCACCTGGGAACGGCACAAACTATGCAGATGAGGAAGTCTGTTGTCAAGAAGATTTCAGGACCAGAGCAACTTCTACATCGTTATACTCAGTCATCAATAGAAATGGGGTTTATGAGGTAGGAGTGTGTTAGTTCACCCACATTTATCCTTAGGGAGCATCTTAGATTGCTGTAGGAAAACCCACCAGATGCAGGCTGTACCTGCTGGTCACTGCGGAGACTGTTACCAAGCACTGACTGGTTGGCACTGCAGGCCAGGCCACGTGGCCACAGCCCCTGCCCTGAAGAGTCTGTGCATTGGCGCCAGCATCCATCTGTCCAACACGGTGCACCCAGGAGGAAGCAGGTGCTCTGGGTGGGGTGTGCCAGGGAAGGCCTCGCTGAGTGGGGTCTGCGAGACAGGGAGTCAGCTGCCCACGGGGACAGCAAGTGAAAAATCCCTGGGGCTGGGATGAGCCGGCATGCCACGTGGAGAGGAGGCTTGTACGTGGAGAACGTGGTGAGTGAGGACAGGCCATGGGAGAGCCCAGGGACGGAGCCCAGGAGCCAGGGGAGAGGTCTGCAGGTGCACCAGATGTGGGGTGCAGGCCTGAAGGGCATCTGCGCTGAGCCCCCAGTCATGCCTCTAGCTGCCACACAGGGCACAGAAAGTTAGAGGCAAGAGCTGTGCAGAGCTCTCACCGGGTAGCTGGCCAGGGGTGGGGGGACCTGGCTCACCCTGCAGAGGGTTAAAGTGGGCACAGTAGGGTAGACACGCCTTCCCGAAAGAGCCAGGTGAAGGGCAGGACAGCACTGTGGCTGCCTCCTGGGTTCCAGCCTGACGGGCTGGGAGGAGCAGGCCCATACCTACGGTAAGAGTCTGGGGCAGGAGAGGTTAGGGAAGAGCCGACCCAGGGCATCCTCTCTGGGTGCACGACATTCTTGTTTTCCTGTGCACACACACATATACTTCCTGCTGAGAGGAAGGGAGCCGTGTAAGCTCTCAGGGAGTGACCAGGACACCCCGTGGGGCCCAGACACACACAGGGCCAGGCTGCATCCTCCGGGGAAAAGGCCTGGACACCTGCCAGGCCCCAGGTCCTGTGTGTCAGGCCTCTTCCAGAAGCAGCTCCCCCCACCCCACCCCCAGCCTGGGCTCCCTCTCGCCTTTGCTTTACCCTATGGAGAAGTGCTCTGCCCACACCCAGTAGACGCAGATAAGGGAAAGAAGCACAGAGATGCGCCGGGCTGAGACGGCCGCAGTGTCGCGCGGTGGCCACAGCAGGCCGGAGACCCTCGGGTACAAACAGCAGAAACATCCTCCAGGAGGCAGGCTGCCCCTGCAACCATCCTGCCCTCGCCTGGGACAGAGATTTTCAAGCTAGGAGCTAAGCCCCTAGCTGCAGAGCTGCAAAAGGCCAGAGACAGGTGTCGCCCACAACCAACCTCCCATAACTGGGGGCAAAGAGGTGAGCACCGAGGAAGGAAGCTGGCCAGCAGTGACAAGGGACACACAGGTGCCCGCTGCTGTCTTTTGATGCAACAGGGCCCCTGGGCATACTCCCCCACCCTGCCCCAGGCCCACAAGCCCCCATCTCCTGCCCAGAACCCCAGGTTGGAGCTACTGCAGCTGAGGGAGCTCGGGGTCCTGACAGAGGCTGCAGGCTGCACATGGCCTTGGCTTCTTCACTTTGCACCACACAGAGCTCCAGGTCAGAGGCCTGGCTTGGTCCAAAGCAAGGGAGAAGCTGGCCCAGGGCAGATACAGGAGGCCGGTGGGCTGAGTCTCAGATCGCCTGGGATGGGTGTCCCTGTCCAAGTCTCTCTGTTGGAAGGAGGACAGGCCTCACGCTCATCCTGGTCTATAAACTAGAGGGAAGGACTTTAGACCAACTCAGCGAACTCAGATGAGATTTCAAGGGGCAGCGTACTTGGCGGCCGTGTCTCCGCTACTCAGTGAATTCCCATGGTTATGTGACAAGCTCTCCAGCCCCCCAAAACAAAGCTCCGCGAAGCTTTTGTCTGTTGCAACGCTGGCGGCCTAGGGAGAGCTGCTGGGACGAGAGTGCCCCCTGCAGGAGGCCTCCTGAGGAAGCCTGGACTTCTGAGGCCGCTCTCCTGCGCAGCCACCAAGCCTGCCTCAACTGGGAGACCTGGGAGGGAACGTCACACTGAGTTCTCAGGGCTCAGATTTGTTCTAAACCACTGTGTCAGTGGGGCGCCTCTGCCGTCAGGAAACCGGAGCACAAGACCTGACAGGCACACCCAGCTGCTCCCGGTGGGCGCCGGGCCTGGACTGGCGCAGACACAGCAGCGCAGCGTGTGCCCTCACCTGCTGGCAACCCCTGGGGCAGCAGTGTGCAGAACCCGGCATAGAGACTGTTTTCAGGAGCTTCTGCTCAGTGGAAAATCTTCCACTCCATCGAAAAATTACTTCAGTTTCCCGCTGCCTTCCCAGTGGTGACAGGCGGAGTGCCCGTGCTGGCACGCTGCAGAGCTCCATGTCGCACGCACTGCCGCTCACACTGTCCCCAGCGGGCTGCAGCAGGTGCCAGACCCTCTCTGGGGCAGCAGGGGAAGGAGGGGCCCAGCCAGCAGGAGGCCCGCCCACTGGCCAGCTGCAGCACAGGAGGCCTGCCAACTGCTGGGTGCTGGAGCCAGGGTCACCTCCGTCGGGCACACCCAGGACTGCAGGAGGGCATGCTGAGTCTCGCAGTCGAGTGGTACCTCTTACCAGCCCAGGCTTTAGCCTCCATCCTGCCTGGCCTAGGTAGAGCTGGGCTTGTGTTGAGGTAAAATAAAAGCACCCGTGAGCTGACCAAGTGCAAAGCAAGCTCCACCCTGCCCCACCCTGAGGTTCTGAAGGAGATCCAGGTGGGGTTTATCCAGGTGAGGGCAACGGACACAGAATATAGCTGTCATGGCAGGGCACCCTGAGAGCCTCAGGCTCCTGCCATACCTTCAAAGTCAGTGAGCCACAAACTCCAAGCGCTAGGCCACAGCACCCAGAGGTGTGGCTGCTTAGTCCCTTGCTGGCCTTGGGCATAGGGCAGTAAGCTTCCTGGCTCAGTGGGTCTGAGCTCACACAGCCCTGTCCTGAGGCAGGCAAGGGGCTGCTGGGCCTGCCAGCAGAAGGCACAAGAACCTGGCAGAGTCACTTGCCACCTCTGCAATGGCAGCTCCAGGTCAGCCGCAGCAGGCTCCCATCCCAACCATGGGAGAAGCAGCGACAGGTGTGGGGAGGTGGGTGCCAGGGCTGCTCGCTCTCGCCCTGCCCTGGCTGGCATGAACCGTGTCCCGTCAGCACCTCAGTGCCCAACCCAGCGCCACCACCATTTCCCAGCTAATGATACAGGCGCAGAGCTGTCGGACTCTACAAGGCTGTATGAGCAGATGTCACCTGCTCAGGTCCCCCACTGGGGATGTCAGCAATCAGAGATAGCAGCTCACTGGACAGAGTCCCTGAGCAAGTGTTCCCAGA
The DNA here is from genome assembly GCA_004027025.1 of Myocastor coypus. NCBI lineage: Eukaryota > Metazoa > Chordata > Mammalia > Rodentia > Myocastoridae > Myocastor > Myocastor coypus. The sequence goes on from PVJA010001523.1 coordinate 87,272, forward strand.
TTCGAGGGGCCCTGGACACCTGCTCCATCCCGCCTTGGGGAAGAGGCCTGTGAGGCGGGGGTCCCCTGTGGCCAGGACGGGCGCTGCAGTGCTGGGGGTCTGCCGTCCTACTGCACAGCATGGGCCCTGCTCTCCCGCCAGCTTGCCGGACTTCCTCGTGAAGCCAGCAGTCAGTAAGCATTAGCCTCTGCTGACCTGGTCCTGCTCCCTATCAGAAGGCCAGGGGTGACAGCTACTTTATCGCAGTCCATGTCCCCTGAGATTCCCTAAGCTCAAGGCTCTCTTAATGCAAATTTAAAAAGCATTTAATGTACATTAAATAAATACCAGCTACTTGTCAGAGCTGTGGTTACCAAGGATTAATTTTATAGCTGCTCCCTTCCTGATCAACAGTTATTTATAATTAGCCCCTATAAATGTTTCTAAATAATCAAATAATATTTGAATAGCTTAAACAAGCTCAGTATCTGCCTTATTACATCTATCAGGACATCACACTAAAGCAGCTATCGACCCGGAGTTCTCGAGACATAGGTGCGAGCATCCAGCTGGTGGACCTGTGGAGGTGACTGACACCCTGCTTTTACCCTGGAGATCGAGGGGAAAGTGGGTAGATGCTTTTCATGCTATGGAGGATTATTTTAAATATCACCCAAGTAGCTGAGAATGTGTAAGCCCTCGAGGGTCCCACGGGCTCACATTGCAGGCTTGAACCATGGCATCTGTGCCCAGCTGCACCTCCACTCGCCTGACTTGTGGCCCTTTGTGGGTCTGGAGGAGGAGGCCACACAGAGCCCTGCTCCCTGAGCACAGGTGCCTCAGCCCGGCCTGCAGGGCGTGGGGGCAGCAGGGTCTCTGGGCTCGGCCAGGGGCTCCTCCTGTCCCCACTGGCTCCTCTCGCGTCCTCTCCTCCGGCTGCTCGCGGGCTTCCCTGTCGTGGGCGGTTTCCATGTCTATGCGAGTTTCCTAGGGCAGCTCTAGCTGTGCCATGCATGGGTGGCTTCAGGCCCTGCATGTTTACCTCCTAGCAGCTGTGGAGGTTGGAAGGCTGAGGTCAGCTCCACTCGGGCACGGCCAGGCTCCCTGGAAGCTCCATCTCTGCCTTCCCCATTCTGGGGGCGCCAGGGTCCTTGGCTTCCTGGGCCCGCGTCCCTGACACTGCTCCCACACAACTTCTCGACTCTCTGCTCACCTTCAGCGCCTGCGTCCTGGGCCATCCGAGCTCCCTTCCTCCGTCCCCAGACAGTCACCGTGGCTCCTGGGACCCCCTGAGAGCCAGTGATAATCTCTTTGTCCTAAGATTCTTAACTAAGTCATATCTGCAGATGCTTTTTTACCATGGAAGGTGACAGTCACAGGCCCCAAGATAGGCACCTGGTTATTTCTGGTGGCCACGTGCTGCTGGGCACAGTGCCCAACGCAGAGAGCTGTGGAGCCCACAATCCTGTGGCCATGCAAAAGGTGCAGTGTGGACGCTGCCGCTTCTTAGGATGTGTTTAACCTCCTCTCTCTGTCCTCAACAAGGAGGCCAGCAGCAGACAACACTCAGTGTGCCGTCTGGGAGCTGGGAGTCCCGACAGCCCTGGGAGAGGCGGGGGGCATGCCAAGGGTGCTGCCCTAGCAAAATGCCAGACTTGAGGAGCTCAAAACACCCTCACCTCTGAGGACAGAGACAGGCGCTGAGCCCCCACATGATGGTTCAGACCAAAGAGCCACCCCAGGGCCACCCTGCCACTGTGTACTTGAGAACGTGGCTCCCACTAGGAAAGCAAGTGGGGATCCCAGAGCACCCCAACTCCCTCACAGGGGAATCGCAGTCCCGTTGTCCTCACCATCTCTGAGTTATGTACCAAGAAATGCCTTTTTCTGCAGATTTTTGCTCTGAAGGAAAACTTACTGATAGGGAAAAAAGCTTGCTTCTCTACTGGAACAGGGCACAGAGGGGAATCTGTACCTGTGTTTGTCACCAGCCACTTCTAGCTAATCAGCCTGACAGTTCCGGGACTTGCAAAGGACATGGTGACCGAGGGAAGACAGGGCGGGAGGCCCATGGAAATGCCTCAGACAGTAGCCAGAGGGGCGGAGCCCCCGGAAGCACCCAGAGCACATAGCCTGGCACCATGGGGTGCATAGCACCCCTCCCAGCCTCTGTGGCATTCACAGGCTGATTCTAGCTCATAGCTGCTTGTCATAGGCCTGGCTCTGTCGTGCAGGGGCAGTCAGGGAGGCCAGTGTGGCCGTGCTCACACTGCTGATGCTCCAATCTGGCCTACCTGGCTGCTCTGCCTGAGCAAGGGACCCTCTCCTGTCCTGTTTCCTACCCTCCTGCTCATGCGCCCCATGTGCCCGCACTTGCAGTAGCTAACTGCCCACCTATAAATGAGCTGCCCTGTCTCGGGTAAGGGACGATGGCTCTGTTATTGTATGTGTTGGTCGTGTGCCGCGTGGCCCCTTGGGGTGGCCTGGGTGACTCTGGGCTCCTTCCACACGCCGTCATGAGGCACCAGTGGGTACTTGGCATGCTTGGCACAACCCATCCAAGCTGGCAATTAATGGTGCCACGGAGAGAGGCAGCCAGAGAGCCTGTCCAAACCAATTTCCCCGGGCTTGGTTATTTGAAAGTCTAAAATTCCCTAATACCGTGAGGCAGGCAGTATTTAAATTTAAGTTTGGTTCCCAAATGAGATCTTTTAGTTCAACTGCTCAACTTTATTTGGAAATATGAAACGGTAACTTGATTACATGTTAAGGTGGCTTTGGCCGGGGATTGCAGCCGAGATCTCTCCTCCTCTGAGTTTATCCTCCTGTGGGTGCATGGAGCCCATCCAAATTAGAAACTCGGTCCTGGGGCCTGGATCAGAGAGGGACCAGTTAGGGTGGCACCACTGGCCCCAGATGCAGCTGCCCAGGGCCCAGTGATCTAAGTTATTCATGGTGGCCGTGGCCAGAGACACACAAACTCTCTGCTATACCACAGGGACAGATCCTTCTGAAGGAAACTTCCAGGTGCGCCTCTCAGTCTTCTGTCAAATCCCTAAGTCATTAAACTGTCAAAAACTGAAAGTTTAAGAAAAACTTCATTGCCAGAAGATGTGCAGCTTAGAATACTCAACGCTAAACAAACACACAGCACCACAGAAGACAGGGTCTCACACCAGCACAGCCCCTCCAGCCGGCCAGTGCGGCCTGCTCCATCAGTCTGCGTCCTGGAGGGCCCATGGACATGCTGGCCTCAGGGCCAGAAGGAGCAGACCCTCTGCGCAGTTATCAGCGTGCGTCTCCTCCCAGAGAGCGGCCCCTGCACGACCCTTCTTGCACAGAGAGTGCGGTGCACTCAGAACAGGAGGCTGGAGCGGGAGGGACATGAGGCTGTGGACCTCAGCCAGGGGCAGAAAACAGCAGCCTGCAGGACACCCGGCCTGCAGCCACAGCGTGGAGGATGGGCGTGGAGATAGTACGCCTGGGGCCACTTCCCAGGACAACTCTGTCCTGTCCTGAGACAGCAGGAAGCAGCAGTTCCAGAGCCAAAGAAGAAACAGAGACTGGGGTGGGGGGCCGTGCCGGGGAGACAAAGCACTGGCCCCTGCAGGCCCACTCTCTGCCTTCCCTTCACTCTCCAGCCCTGCTGCTGACTGGACTCCAGCAAAGCTCCGGTAGGCCAGGGCCCAGTCATGCCCAGCACGAGGCTCCTTGCCGAAGCCCAGGCCTGCTCTCCTCTCCCTGCCGTGGCCTGCCCCAGCGCCCTCTCTGCCGCCTCCCTAGGCATGCATTCAGCTTTGCCAGAGCACATATTGTGCCCATGGGCAGTCTCTGAGGATGAGAGCAGCTGTTGAAGTGGGCACAGTATCCAGGGCACAGAGGGGTACCGTGCCCAGCCCAGACACCATCGACACCCACAGCAAGGAGCAGGCAGCCTACCCAGGCCCTGCTCTACCTCAGAACCACGGGACACCCCCAACCTTCTAGACAGTGGGGCCCGTTTACAGCCTCCTGGGGTGCAGTGAGTGTGAGCAAGGGTAGGCAGTGCACACTGGTCACTCGGGACAAGCGGGCTCGAGGAAAGGGCTGTCCACCCGGTCAGCAAGGACAGAGAGGGAACTCACCCAGGCCTCGGTGGTGCAGAAACTGCCCCAGCCATCTGGAAAGCAATGTGTGATACATATGAAAACCTAAAAAAGCATAACTTTTCTTTCTCAGAAATTGCTGGTTATACAACCAAATGCCCACAAAACAGCTCTGTCACCCTGAGCACTGGGACATTCACGACAGTGTCCTTAGGGGACAGAGCCCTACAGGACATGGAGCTCGGGAGAAAGGGACAGAAGGATACCACTAGGGCCTTCACCCTGGTGCCATTTACATGTGGCACACAAGCTCTGGGGCTTGGTGGGAAAGATCATGGCTTTTTGAAAGATTTTCACACACGTGACTGAATTCCACACAACAAACCATTCTGTAGGATCCAGGGGCCGGGATCTCCTAGGAGCCAGAGTGACCTCAGGCCTCCCAGACCTGAGAGCTGATTGTTGCGTCCTATCTGGATGTGAGGGTCTCATGCAGCTCTCCCAGCTCTGGCTGTGCCATGCAGGCATGGGATAGAAGGGTCATGGAGTGTTCATTCAGAGCTCTTTTGTGGGTGTCCCTGCCAAGAGTGGAATCCTTTCTTCACAGGAGACACAGCAGAGCGTAAAGACCGCTATGTCCCAGACAGTTCTGCGTGTTTGTTACACTCTTACCGGTACTGATCTGTGTATGAGTGCAAATGTCTCCCCCAGGAGAGAAACGTGAAAGGACAGGAGCTAAGAGGTGGGAGTGAGAGAGCTGTGCATTTGGAGGACATGGTGTTGCAGGCTGAGGAGCGGTGGCCTCTCCCAGGCCGAGGGCACAGGTGGGCAGGACGACATCTCCTGAGTGGAGAGAGCACCAGTCCAAGACGCACAGCCAAACGGGGGTGCGCAGGCGGAGGCAACAGTGTCAGGGAGGCCCCAGGCGAACAAAACGAGACTGAAGGCGGACCAGGCTGGATAGGGAGAACCCTGTGACTCCAGGGCATTTTAAGAAGCTCCCACCGACCCCAGGAGAATGCTGACCCCACAGACAGGCCTTTGGCTTGGCCACCTTGAACATCTCCAGAGGCTGTGGCCTCCGGGTCAGCCCCATGCACGCATGCAGGTCTCCCTGCTCTCTCTCACCCTGAGCACAGGGGCATTTGGGGAGCCCTCGAGTGATTCAGTAGGGAGCCAGTGGTCCAGAGAGCATAGCACCGGATGCCTGGCAGCTATAACACCACCTTCATTGCAAGATGCAGACCCTGGAGAGGCTCCCTGCACACCCAGGCTCCTGTAGCCGTGGAGGCTCGGGGTTGGAACCACTGGTGTTCCACCAGCATGGTGCAGGGCCAAGGCAATGGCCAGAGCCTCCTAGCAAGCGCCAGGCCACCTTCTGCAGTGTGGAAGGTTGTTCCTGCAGGAAACCAAGTAGAGCCCAAGGAGCCCCCAACCTCTGTTCTGTGTTGTCACTCATCTTAGAAACCCAAGTCTCAGGGTCCTGGCTGTGATTTTCCCAGGAAGCAGCTTCTCTTCGCAGCTCCATAAGACGAAAGCTTTTCTGGGCCACAGACCACACGCCTGTGTCTACCCCTGCCACACCGTGCAGGGTTCCAGAGAAGGGACAGGAGGGTGAAGGAGTACCAGTAGTACACTGGGTCCTCATCCCAGCGGCCCAGAGCACTCAGGAGACTTTTGGAGAGAGGGACTTCAGCAACCCCAGTGAAAGTCCTGGGACCCCTCAGGGAGCCGAGATGTGGGGGCTAAGGCCTCAGGCATCTTCTGTCCCATGGAGCTTGCCAGGCATGGCGAGCACCCCGCCATGCAGGAGGAAGACATGGGGTGCAGGGTGGTACCATGCTGCCCTGGGCACCTCAGCAGGAGGAAGCAAGCTGCCACAAGTAACTGAGGGGAGAGGAAGCCATCTCAGGGGCATTAGAGAACCTAAGATTTATGCTAGCTCTCGCCAGAGAAATGCATGCATGTGCACGTGTGCGCGCGCACACACACACACACCCCTTCAGTGCTGGGGGTGTATTCTGGGGCAGGGGGATGAAAGGAAGTCCTGGTTGCAGCAGAGACCACAGGCTAGGTGCCCTGAGCAGCACCGCTCAGGCCATCGTGGGGGACACTGCACTGGGTGTCACCAAACCTGCTGCCATGTCTGCGCAGAGCACAGTGGCTGCACGGTGGCTGAGGAGGCCTGTGAGCACTGTCGCCTCCAGGTGCCTCCCTGATGCGTTCAGGCGTGCGGCAGAGGAGTGCCGCCTGCTCGGAGCCACAACTCCGTTTTTGAGAGAGCAGATCTTTTTTTAGCTACCAAGAAGCCCTCTAATAATGGGTTGCTAAGAAACTGCTGCCATGGATGAGTGTGCAAGCGTTGGCGAGCGTGCAGGCCTGGAAGCCCCCGCCCACCCCGCTCACGCAGGCAGAGGTGGCAGGGGCCTGAGCGGGCTGGGAAGCCAGGGCAGCCCCTCGGGCAGAGCAGCTCGCTCTGGGGAGCGAGGCACTGAGTGGAGGGGTCCCGTGTGTCCCAGGCAGGGAGCTCTGCAGTCCCTGGCAGGGCCCCCAGGCCTGGCCAGCTGGCCTCTGTGGGTGTCTGGGCCCTCCGTGGTGGGTGTTGAGGAGGATATCTAAGCCAGGGACCTTGCTCTCAGCCTCTGGTAACAAAGCAGCTGGGCACCTAGGAGCCCAAATTTGTAGCACCTGCCATCAAATTCACGGAATTCAGAAATCTGACATCTGCTCTTGGTTGGGGGATTGCAGACCCTCGTCCCCATCAAGGTATGGCAGGTCCTTCTGTGTGGGAGGGGAGGTTGGCTATAGGCAGGGCTTCCATGCTACAGTGACTTGTGCAAACCCACCAAGTGGTGACGACCAAACAGCATTCAGTAAAACAAACCCAAGAGGACAGACAGCTGAGAGATTGCAGGTGGCCCTCTGACTCCAGCAGTGTGGTGGAGCTTAGAAGATGCTGCGTCGGTAGGATGCCTGGCCAGCTGGGGACCCTGAAACACAGGAGGGGAAGGAAGGTGATGGGCCCCACTTGGCGTGTGGGTACATCCAGCCAGGATGGCTGGTGACGCCGTCTGACCATATATTGGAGGACATCGGCTCAGTGGTTGGCCAAGGGCACGACCAGGGCAGCACAGGCACAGTGAGAGAAGGGCAAGGCCCCCATGGGCTGGGCACTGCCTCAGGAAGCTGCCCACAAGGCACCAAGCGTGGCTGGATGGATACACATGGAGCCACAGGAGTGAGCTGGAGGCCGTCGTGCGCAGCTCGAGGCACTGCCCTGCGCAGCACGCTTGGATTCCACCCCCCTGCAGGGGTGGGATCTATGCTTCAGCTGTGGGCTGCGGTGTGTAGAAACCGTACCCTGGCAAGGGACAGGTGTGAAGCCAAGGCCAGGATGGTGGCAGCTCTCGACCGGCCCTGAGTTCACCCGCGCTGGCTATCTCTGCACCGCCAAGGAACCCTCCCTCAGGATCTGCCCCTGGTTGCAATCCTGGTAGAGAAATCTGTTGCCTCAGTCCTGTTTCCAGTGTAGCAACAGAAGTTTCAGCACACACAGCTGGGCCTCCTCCCTGCAAGGGCGCAGCACAACCTGCAGCGCCGCTGTCAAGAGAGCGAGACCAGCACGTGGACCTCCTTTTGAGTCTGTGGCACATCAGGAGCAAGCCGTTGACCTTAATGATGCGTAGGCCTTCTTCTGGTCCCCACCTGGACCCCCGTCAATCGTGCTATGACTTGAAACATTAGGGGGATATATGCAAAGTTCGTTTTAATGGGATCCACGCTGCACTGGGAGCCGCTTCTCCATGGTCACCTCTCCCTCCTCACAGTGTAGGCCTACTGTCTGCCTTTCCGCTGTGTGGCCTGTGACACCTTGCCCACACCCCTGCCTGCACCAGCTCACCTCGAGGGTCCAGCTGGGGCAGGGTGCATTCCTCCACACCCAGCCTCCACCTTGAGCTGGGGACCAGGCGTACTATTGATGCCCTGATAGTGGGTGATGTTGAAGTCAATTCAGCGTTTAACTAGCTGGGTTTATATCAAAAGGACATTTTATGCAACAATTGTTCAGTAAAACATCCTGTTATTAGGTATGGAGAGAACTCCTTGCTATAAACACAGTGGAGCACAATGATGCTATTATTTAAAATAAGTGCATGTATAGTCGCCACAGAAAAGTACTGCGAGGCCCATCAGGGGGACATCTGGAAATGCCATTGTCAGGAGGCACGGTGCTAGTCAGCGGCGCCCTGGCTTGAGGCCCTGGATTCAGAGTTAACTTAAGCATGAGCTGGCACGCTATCCTTTACATGTGGGTGTTTCCCAAGAGCCTCACGAGCTTTGGGTAAAGTGACTGGGCTATGGGTGCACGATGGCTGGCTTGCTAGGGTTTGGTCGGAGAAGTGGGTTACTAGGCAGGAGGCTTGGAGGGGTACGTCTCCCTCCGCAGCTCCTCCATCTGCCCTCTGCTTCCTGTCCTCCACCAGGAAGTTCCCAGGACCTTCCACCGTACCCTTCCTGTCTTGCAGCTGGCCAACTCTGCCCTAAACGCATGAGCCCAAAACTCTCTTCTCCTTTAAGCTGCCAATGTGGAGTATTTTGTCCCTCTCACTAAAACAGACCTTGGCACCAGTAGTGAGATCTTGCCAGTTTCCAGGACGTCCCCACACATTCTTCTGATTATTCTATTGTGAAGTACTTGACTTCATTTTAATTCTAGTCTTTTTAGCACCCAAGTTTTCCTCTGATTCAACTATACAACTGAATCAGCTATACAACTCCTATAAAGCCCAACTTTATAGGAGATTCTTTTTTAGGGGGCAGGGTCTTGCTATGCAGTTCACACTGGTCTTGAGCTCATTCTGTAGCCCAGGCCCTGCAACTCACAGTGATCCTCCTGCCTCCGTCTCCCCAGTGAGGTATTACAGATGTGCACCGCCACACCTGGTTGGGGAGATTCCCTTCTGGTGAAACTCAAAAATTTTAAAAATCACTGAATTGTGTCCTTTTCTCTTGATTCTCAATCTCAAGCTGGCTAGAAGTCCCCCAACAGTACTCATGCTACCACCTGAATATTGGGCTGCCTTGAAACTTCTTCTATCAGATTAGTTAGTTTCCATCCTTAATCTCAACTCCACAATAATCTCAGGACATGAGACTACATAGACACATTTTCAGCCAGAGCATAGTTTATATGGCCTGTAGTTTAACTGGCAATAAAATCCTTGCTCCCAGCTGAAGCCCCCAGAGCCCGGTGTCTACTTCTCATTTTACCAGAATTCTGGTCTTTGGAGCTTCCGAATCTCTTGCCAAGCTTGGCTTACAGCATTCTAGGGCTGCTTCTCTAGCTGGTATCTCCAGACCTCTCCAAATACCTCCCACAAAGATTCTGAACCACATGGTCAGCTAGGGCCACAACAGCGACCCCACTTCTTTACCACCAACCAACATCTGCTTTCACATCAAGACAACGGGAAAGATGCTTAATGATCCACCCTTTGAAGATTCAAAATTGCAAAAGTGAAAGATTGCTTTGAAGAGAGCCCCAACCGCCATGCTCCAGAAAAGCTACCCAGAGTGTGTTCATAGTCCTCAGCCATGGAGGCACCTTGCGATCTCTGCAACCATGATGCAAAGAAGCCCAGCTATGACTCAAGCTGGTGGCAGACCTTGGCACTGCCTCCATGTCCCCAGCTTTACAGACACACAGAACGCAAGTGTTGCAAGGTCAAGGAGGCTCCCACTCAGACATCAGACGAAGGCTGAGGGGGCAGGCCAGGGAGCGACACAGTTTAGTCATCCCCAGGGTTCACCACTCTGTTCTTCCAACTCTCTGCGTGCCCCCATACAGGAACCAACCAGCTGAGGGACCAGGAAGAGGCTCGATCACCCTCCCCACCTTTTGTCTCAGCTGGCTAGTACCCTGGTGTATTAGTCAGGGTTTTACTTAGAGGAAGAGGTATTAACACAAGATGTACAGTGTATAAGGAATTACAAGACTGGCTGAGGAGGTATGCAGAGCATCTGCACACCCCAGACTGAAGGATTCAGTCCCATGGTCTGAAGCTCACTGCCGCGCTCCATGCAAGTCTCTGTCAGCCAGATGGAAGACTGAAGGGTTTGCGATGGATGCTGAAGAGCTTGCAATGGACACTAAAGGATCCAAGCCAGGAGGTGGGAGTGTCTGCACTGCAAACCACGCAATGAAGTCCAAGCCAAAGATGAAAACTGAAGTTCCTCCAAGGAAGTGGAACATGGACTCCTTTCTTGGCCCCTTTATTTGGTCTCTTTGTAGTGCTGAGTTACTCTAGAGCAAGCCCTTTGAGCCTTAGGGTGGAACCAATCACACCCCAGGACAGCCTCTGGTCCTGCTCCAGGGAGGAAACAGCCCATGCCCCAGGGTGGGCCTGGTGCTTCTTAGGGCAAAACCAGTCATGCCCCCTGGGCAGAACCCCCACCAACCAGGAGTCATCCAGCCAAGTTGACGACCACTACACCTGGCTGTCCATGCTGGGGCCTAGAGTCTCTGGGGCCTACGAGACCCAGCATTCAGGTTCACCCAAGCCTTTCAGAGAGTTTCTATCTCCCCATAGTTTTCCTGACACAGAGCTCCAGGTTTTAATGTTTTCCCTGTTGGGTTTTGGTCTTTGTCTTAGTTACTTTTCTCTCGTTGCTGGGACAAATACCCGATACTCAAAATGAAGGAAGGAAAGGTTTATTTAGCTCACAGTTTGTGGAGGTTTCAGTCCATATTCATCTGGCCCAAGGCTGAGTGGAACAGAGCAGAGAGCATCCAGTTCATGGCGGGGGAACAGCAACAAAATGGTGGCAGAGGCAGCCAACCAAACAGGACAGCAGAGAGCAACAGCTTGAGTCTATCTCTCTGTCGCTCTTTATATTACATTCAGGCTCTCCACCTTAGAATATCTGCCCTAGACCACACCCATAGTCTCAGCCTTACTCAGACCTATAATCCCATCAGTACTAAAACACAATCCCAGGGATCATGAATCAAGTCTCAATCGATAGAAGCCACGCCCCATGATTGCATGAGGTTTTGGGGGGACCACTAGACATAAACCATAACAGTCTTGCCTGGGGCTCATTGGTTTCTAGCCCTGGTTCCTCCCGTTTGGAATGGGAATATTTGTTCGGTGCCCTTGTGTGTTAGTAGTCTTTAACTTCTTTTTGATATTATAAGAGCTCATAGCTGACAGTTTGCTGTATGTCTCAGAGGAGATGTTGGACTTTGACTTTTCAGTAATGCTGGACATCTGAAAACATTGGCAACTCTTAGAGACAGACTAAATGCATCTCGCACAGGGGTGTTTCGGGGGCCAGGAGAAGAATGTGAGCGCTTGTACGTAGAGGGATGCTCCCCAGGAGCCTCATGCCTTCTGAGGTGGGGGTTTGGGAAGGCAACTGGATCATGGCTGCGTTACAGTTGACTTGCTGCCAGGAGGTAGGGTCTGGGTAGAGCAGATGGGGGACAGGCACAGGGCCTGGCAGATGCATCTGCCCTCTCTCTTCCCTTCCTGTCCCCCATGCAGGGAGCATCCTTCCTCTGTCAAGGCCCTCCCACCGTGCTTTTATTCACTTGGAGCCAGCCAACTATGGACTGAAAAGCGGGAGCTAAACAGGAACCCCTACTCTTTTTGCACTGTAGGTTGTAGGTGTCTTGTCCCCGTGGTGAAGAACATGACTGAGACATGTTTCCACCGATGGGGTAGCACTTCCGTCCTCTGAGACTCTTCAGACATGTTTCTAGGAGTCGTGTGCTCTCAGCTAACCCTGGCAGGTCCAGGACTGTTAGGGTACATTCTAATTAATCCGTGGTATTAAGTGCTGTGGCAAATTGCAGATCACACCGGGAAGACAAGCTTACCTGCTATCTGCACCATTTACATAACTAAAACCAATTCCCAATTCAGGAAAACCTGCAAACAAGTGACACTTTGTTAAAGATCAAAGTCCCAGGATGCCAGATGATTAAGTGTAATTATAGCTGTGCATATGTGACACCAGGACTCATTAGTGTCTGTGCTTGGAAGGAGGAAAGAGAGCCTAAGCTCGCAGGGTTGTGGCTGGGAGCCAACTCAAGATCTGTCTGTGCCTAGGACAGCCAGTGTGGGAGGCTCAGGAGACCAGAGCTGGGAATGGGGGCTTTAGCCTCATAAGAAGCTTTACTGAGAAGCAGGCATTTTCTGCCCAGGTGGTGGTTTGCGTTTGAAGAGAGCAAAATCTTCAGTGCTTGCAAATATTATAAGCCATAAGCACCAAGACAGGACAGGTGTCTGGATGGAAGAACAAGGCAGGGGCGCAGCTGGCGCAGGCTTCTGGCAGAACCTAGGACCCAGGAGGAGTGGGAACCTCTCTCTGGCTGGGCAGGGGCTGGTGGAGGATTTGGGCAGCACAGGGAGGCATCCTGGGAAGTGCTCTAAGAGCTTACTGAATGTTCATGCACTGCTACAGCGGCCCCCAGACCTGGATGGCGTCCAGCAGCAAGCACTCACCACTGACCCATCAGGGATGTGCCTGGCTCAGGGATCCACATACCCCTGGCTGGGCAAGCTCCAGCCCCCAAGTCTCTCAGCAAAGGCAGAGACACGCTGGGATCCAGGCTGCCCGTGCTGAGGTCCCACTGCCACCCCAGAGAAGGACCTGCTGCTGGTGTGGCTTGCGGATGGGGGAGGGTTCGGGTTTTGCCAAGGCCTGGTGTGCTGTGAGGGAACTCGGGAGAGTGGGGTGTGCTGTGGCTACCTCCAGTGTCCCCTTGACAGCTTCCTCCTGCAGGGTATGGCCACTATTCTCATCCCACCCTGTCTAGGGCAGAGTCCTGAACAGGTTTTCCAGCCCAAATTGTGACTCCCCACTTATGGCAAAAAGCAAGGTGTGCTTGTCAAAAATCGTAGCAAACAGAACCCAACAGGAGACCCCCAGAGAGCACAGGCAAGGTCTCTGTGTCCCCTTCTTCCTCCCCACCCTACCCCACCCCAATTCCCCAAATGCCCCTGCCCCTTAACAAGCTAGCAGTGACCCCAGAGGGTATAAAAATGCATCTAATTTTGGAAATAATTCAGGAAGGGGCGGCTGCATCCCCAGGTTCAGCAGGACCTGGCTGGCAGGCAGAACCGGACCCCAGACACCTCTGGCATCACCTCTCAAATCTCAGCTTCTCCTCCCCTACCCAGGCCTGTCTAGGATGTGTGGGCACCAACAGGTTCCAGTGTCACCTCCCTGGCACAGGGCGCTGCCCTTGCAGCAAGGCCTAGACAGAGGCCAATCACATGCATGCCCTGCAAGTCTAGCGGCGCCGCGCTGACAGCTGGCTCAGCTGCAGCCCCCATTCTGCCTGCCAGGCAAGCTGCTCTGGCAGTGCACAACAGAAATCATATTTTGAAAAATGCAAATATCCCCAAACTCAAGGAGAAAAGCTGCAGTCTCTACTGAGGGTGTGATCCAGGTGAAAGTGCAGTATTACGGAGGGAGAAGAAATGACTCAGGCTTAGGAAACAGGCTCTGCTTCCAGCAGGGAGTCTCGAACCCTGCATGTCCATTCTTGGCTGGCACAGGCAGCCCCGAAAGGAGTACAGTGACCATGGCTCACGTGGGATAAAGATCCAGCTTCAGGCCAGCTGAGGCAAGGAAAGAAAAACAAATAGCTGCGGTGCCTTTCGGACGGCTGCAGGGCAGCGCTCAGAGCTGATGGATCCACCAGGGGAGGACGGAAAGCCAAGTGGAGAAGCTGTTGTTCTGTAGTTCAGGGGGCCCCAGGGCCCCCCCGCAGCCCACCTCACCAGCACTGCTGCGTGAAAGCAGTGACTATCTCAGCCAGTGCCACCTGAGCTCCATCCCTAAGCAACGCAGCAGCTGCTCTGAGGTCACCTGCCCTTAGGACTTCCAATCTGGGCTGCGTGTGAAGCCTGTGAGGGGCGCCCACTCCCCCACCTCAGTGCACTCCCTTTCCCCCTGTAGGGGTCCCCACATGGGCCTTAGCTCTCCTACCCCCAGCAGGGGCTGCCGTAGGAGGGGTTCTCTGCCCCTGGGCTGGGACCGGAAGTAGGTGCGGGCTGCTCCAGAGAGACACAGGGCAGGGCAGGAAGCAGGGCAAGGCCAGGGGACCCTGGGAGCTGGGCGCTACCTTGATGCACATAGTTCAGCCACCAAGTGACAGCCAAGAAGCAGGGGGTGGCTTCTTCACAGGCAGAGCCCTTCGCAGAGGGGCTGGGGACTAGGACTGGGATGCGTGTGTCTTCTATAATTTGAATTCGTGTAATACACATGCAGCTGCCTCTCCCCCTCACGCACTGTGCCCCAAGCATGCAAGAGGAGAGACTTCACTCTGAACAGCTGCTCCACTCCCCGCCCTGGGCCGCCCAGGAGGGACTGAGATGAGCAGCTCAGCTGCACTGACGGAGACGCGTTGGAAGAGCCGCGGCTGCCCCAGAACTCAAGACCGAATGCTACGACCCAAATGATGCCCCGGAAGGTAGTGCAAGTCCACAGCCCTGGGCCACCAGGACCCCTGGCTGCGGGGCACCGGACATCAGTACACAGGGTGGAATCCAAGGAGGACGCACTTCTCGCTGCTCCCTCTTTAAGCAGAGCGAGTTCTTGAATTATTACTGCCACGGATTTCAAACAGAATTCCTAAAGTCCTTGGCAAAGCCCTTTAGTGCTGAGAATTAGCAGTGTAAACAAGATTCCAGGGGGTGTTTAGCGAGCTCCCTCCAGCTCTGCAGAGCCCGAGCTGCATTCCCATGCTGCTGATGAGCCACCATTCTCGCCCCCCTCCACCCAGCCGGCTGGCGCCTGCGGAAGCACAACGGTCCTCGCTCCCTGAGGGAGTCTGTTGGTAATAGCAAGGCCTCTTGGTTGGGCACAAAGATACCAAGTGCGCCCACCCCTCTCATCTGTCCTTGCTCTTGTGGCTGGCATATGATGGCACTAGGAAAGCTGGCTTGGGGGAGTCTCCATGGGTCCCCATGGGCGGGGGAACTGGGCTCAGAGATGCAAGTTCACCTGGTGTCCCACAGCCAGAGCCCAGTGAAGCCCTGTGTGAGACTTGCGTCGTCGCCTCCAGCAGCTGGGCCAGGGGCAGCCCAGCTGTGGACAGGCTTGCTGCTCAGAGCACTCAGGCAGGATTTAGATCCCCCCCCGGCCCCGCCGCCCCCTCTCTTCTTGTTTCCAAGTCTTTGCTGTGACTCTTCCTGACAGAGCTTGCAGCTGGCTGCCTGGCCCACAGCGCCCTGGGCTCCTCGCCCCCTACAAGCTGGTCCCGATACTGACATGCCCATGCTAGCCCTGGAGGCCCAGCATAGAAGTGTGGTTGAAGGTGGGCCCCGTGGGCCCCAGAGCCTGCAGAGGCCCTCTGGGGTCCCCCAGCCTGGCCTGTAGCTAGATCCTCATGATACCAAGGATGCATAAGGACAGCTCCTGGGCTGGGCCATTCCCAGCGTGGAACCCAGAGTGCCAGGATCCGCCAGAGCCCTGCACACACATCTAGGTGGGAAGGCAGAGGTCCAGTGGCAGCGGTACCCACGAGGTGGTAGGACTCCACCCCACACTGGGCCTCACCCCCTGCCCAGAAGAACCACCACCACCCCCACGGTGGCAAAGCCTCAGCTTGGAGTGTGGGCCCAACTCCCAGCTGGATGACAGACCGGAAGCCCCCACCTGTGCAATGGAGGTAGCAGCAGGCAGTGAGAGGACTGACACCCTGGAAGATCTCACGCTGGCCTCGGTGCTGCACACTGCCCCCCCCCCTGCTCCGGACAGAGCAACTCAACGTAGAGACAAACCCCTTGGCCTATGCCACACACAGGGATGCAGAGGCAGGACTGAACCCAGCAGCGTGGGAGCCCGGGCCCCCGACGCTCTCAGGGCACACCGCTTCAGGTCCAGCCTGGAGCCTCCCAGTCCTCCCGTCCCTCCCCCTGTGTGGCACCCACTCACCACACTGGAGAGGTTCTCAGAACACCCTGCGGAGAGCTCGATGAGGCCTGAGAGGACGCCTGCAGCTCGCAATCAATCCCTGCTTAGCAGGCACGTGAACACAAGCCCGTTGGAAGGATATACCCACTAAACACACATTCAAGCTGCTAGAGTGTCTGTGAGTGCCACCCTCGTCGATTTCTGATCCTGAGTGGGGTGCCAAGCAGCTGATGAGCAGGAGCCTGAGTACCCTCCCTGCCAAGCCATGCTATGGAGTGAGCCTTATGGGGCCTTTTCTCGGGTCTTCTTGGGGAAAGTCCTGCCTTCCCCCCCACACACACACACAGTCCCCAGGGAGCAGGAAGTCCATGCACCTTGGCACTGGGAAGCTCCAGGCTGTACAGGCCCTGGTGGGGACAGTGCAGAGTGACAGCCCTGCACGTGGGTTCTTCCAATCCCTGTGCCAGGATCCTCTGCCTGGTTTTGCTGCAGTCCAGGGCCTCTGAAAGTGTTGCACTGGATACAGGAAAATACTGCCATGTAAACAGGATTGCTTTAGTGTGTTAAGTGCATGTAGCTTATGACCAGGAAGGTGCAGGGTCAGGAAGGACAGGGCGGCAAGGGCTTGTGGCACATGACCTCTGAAGGCCCTTCCAGCCAGGCACTGTGACTCCAAGCCTGACACAGCCAGCCAGCAAAGTAATAACCACCCTGCATGCCCCACCTGGGTCACTGTCTTGCAGGTCACAGGGCTGCTCATAAATCTTGAGGCCATGAGGTGTCTCTCCAGGCTCAGTGACAGCCCTGGTGGACATCCCACCAGCCCCAGAGAGCTTGCAAAGCAGCCCGTTGATCTTTCCTGTGACAGTATCCACACCTGACCTGGACTTGACCCTTGAGCAGGTTGGTTTCTGGAAGGCTCCAACAGATGACAGGAAAATGCAGTTCCCTTCTTGGACCTTGGGCTGAAGGTCCCCAAAGTGGCAACCCTTCCCTGGAACGCCACCACCAGCAAGGGGGCCGGAGCCTCGTGCAGGCTCGGAGACTATGTCCCCACAGCCCTGGAGGCCGCGGTGTAAGAATTCCAAGCTGGAATTAAAGTAAGCCAGAGGAAAACTGGTTCTCTGACTTTAAATCTTTGAAACTGTTGATCCTAGATTATCAAATGCAAAATATGCTCCGGCTGGAAATGAAAAGCTCTCAATAGCTGCGGTTTGGAACCCGGCTGGGGCGACCATCCTTCACTGTCCTGGCTCTTCAATCAGCAATGCTCTTTCTTATTTATTAAGCAGCCACTTCTTTCATTTACAAAAAAAAAAAAAAAAAAAAAAAAAAAGGTTGAAGGAAGCCATTGCCCCTGGCCTTGGCAGGGTTTAAAGTCACAGAAACCTAGGGAAGCTCAGGAGCCTCTGTTTCAGGAGCGGAGGGAAGCACTGACCCCAGGTGGCTCCCTGCCCCACAGAGCATCTCAGCCTGCGCAAGTATCAAGGAAGGGACAGTGAATTTGAGACTGGGAGTTTGTCCCCAGCAGCCTCGAGAAGAAAGAGTTGGAATAAGGGGTGAAGGGAGGTCACTTCCTGGAGGAGCAGCAGTGCAAACGTCATGTAGCATTCCCAGGTCTTGTCCTCCCCCTCTGCCTAATGATACTTGCCCTCGTGGTCACTAAGGGACAAAGGGTACAGGAAGACCAAAGGGTTCTCCAAGTTTCTCCCTGATTTTCTAAACAAAAGAGCGCCAAATCCAGGGGCAGAGTTCAGCCCAGACTGTTGGGGGGAAAAGCCATGGGAAGTTCTGTTTCACTTCCTTAAGCATAAACCGCCTTTCCTGGTAACACAAGCCGTATGTTTGCCGACTGACCGCAGCGCCCTGTCGCAGACTGTAGCCATCCGGCTCTTCCGTCGTAACCCTGTGACTGCTGCAGCTGCAACATGACGGTGTCGTGGGGAAGGCAGGGAAGCCCAGCCCAAGGCGGTGGGAATTGGGAAGGGGCCCCATGCAGACACCGAAGGGGGCGGCCTCGCTGGGGCCCAGGGCAGAGGTCCTGGCGGGCTGCTGCTGCTGCGTCTCCCGCCAGTCCAGTGGCGTCCATGCCCCATCACAGCCAGGCAGGGGGCAGCAAGGATTTCTAAGCCACTCATGTTTGTCCCAGCCTGTTTCTGCCACTCATGCTCACAAGTTAGCTCCATGTCACAGCAGCAGGATGGGCAGGAAAGGTGCCGGAGAGCCCGGATGGCCAGCTAGACTCAGCAAAGAGACTCAGCCCTCCTCCTCTTGGTTAAAAAGGCTCCCTTCCTAGTGGACACAGGGGCTTCCTCCCTTTACGTGACCTCCGCTTTGCCCACCAATGTCTGGGCTCCTATCATGCCCTTATGCCCTTGTGAAGCCCTGGACAAACCTAAGAACTGGGGCTCCTCTGCACCCTGGAAGCCAGTGGTCCTTGGGACGGTGGCACAGAGGTTAAACAGGAGCAGAGTTATTAAGAAAGGAAGAAAAAAAAAAAAAAAGAAAGAAAGAAAGAAAGAGCTATGTGTGCAGAACAAGCTAGGGGCTTTCTGGAGCGGGAGGCCTTCACAGGTTGTCAAGTTTTGGTCAAGAAAGAGCAAAGCGGGGCCTGGCAGGATGGCTCAGTGGTCTAAAGCGCCTGCTTGGGAAAGTTTGGGTGGCTTTAGGGACCGTGGTTCAATCCCCAGCACCACATGCTGCGCCAGCCCTGCCCTTGGGGCAGGCTGAGCCGGCCATAAAAATGAGTGAATGAGCAAAGGTTCTGAAACAAGAAAAAAATAAATAAATAATTTTTTTTTTAAAAAAAAGAAAGAGCAAAGCCACAAATACAGAGATAGTCGCAGAGGTGCCACGTGGCCATGCCTTGTTCCGTGGGGCAGGCATGGTGCTGAGCACAGTTCACAGATTTTCCCTATACTCCCCAGCAGCCCCTGTGCTCATACTTCCCTTCTGCAGCTTCAGTGCAGCGAGGCTGGCTCAGAAAGGCTAAGAGTGAGCTCCGGCAGGTGGCAGGGACCGGGCGGCCCGATGCCTGTGTCCAAGACCAAATCCCGGGGAGCCAGACCAATACTCCAAAGCAGCACCAGCAGTGCACACCTGCCACCTCTTTAGTGCCAGGCCTATGCTGCCCCAGCCTCGCCACCCTAGGGTGCACAAGCACTCTGACCTGGAGCAAGGCCACTCCCTCTGGTCGGGCTCCCCTTCCTGGTGCTGCAGTGTCCAGGGAGCCCCCCACCCCGCGCCTTTCTCTATGCACCTCTGAGTCTGTGCAGCTTGCTGACCTCTGACCTGCTCACTCTCAGCCCTTCCTCTGCCTGGACACAGAGACGGGCTTATCAGGGCCTGGACTGGAGTGGACGCTGGAGGGCTGAGATGTCCCACATCTCCCGCTGACCGCAGGGAGCCAGCGAGGGCTACAAGACCCCCGAGAGCTCAGCCAGACCCCTTCACCACCGGAAATCCAGGGATTTGAGCCTGCTGGCTCACACAGAGCAGGGGGGTTTGCCCGACTCCGGGCTGGGCTGCCGGCTTCAAGTCACCACCCTTCCGTACAAGCGACACACAGAGCCCCGCATTGCCTTCTCCCTCACCACTCCCACCCTGCTTCCCAGTGCAAATTCCCAAAGCCTTCCAGCATGGGCCAGCCAGGCGGGGTTCAGACTACTGGGGACCCACGATGATGGAGGACAAGGTGCAAGTTGTCACCTTTGCTCACCCCCACCCCAACGCACAGCCTCCCAATCGATGACACGAATCAGCCAAGGGTTCCTTCCTCCTGTTCTTTCTGGTCCTGGCCTTTGGGGCCAAGCAGGATGAGCAAGGCAGAGCCCTGGGGTTTCTAGGGCTCCAGGAGGCTGCTGTGAGGGCTGGAGCCTAGCAGCTGATCCCATGTCCCCGCATGCCCTCAGCAGATGGAAGACCCTGTCCTGCTGTCCCAGCAATCCTGGGGCCTGGCGTCTCGTCTCTGTGTCCCAGTCAAAGCCCATTGGATAGCATCCGAAGAAGGCCCAGATGCTGGGGACAGGAAGGAGCCCCAAAGTGCACCCTCTCGGGAAAAAGAGGGACTGGATCCAGAGAACGGAAGCACGTAGAGGCTCCGCCACTGCAGCTTTCCAACGTGTTCATGGCCCGTCACTTGCTTCCTCAGAGGACATTTACGCTGCAGCCTCCCTTAACTCGGTGATTTATCATGTCCCCCACACACATCCTTAAGCTCATCATGTGCATTTATGAAGGCGGCTGGGCTGGAGCCCAATGCTTACTTCAGGGTGGCATGCACATACACACACACACACACGCGCGCGCGCACACGCACACAGCAGCGTTTGGCCATAATTTAGTGCTGTACACATCCATTAGGAGAAAGTATCTCTTTTGATATACATGTGGGGCTTTCTCCCCCCGCTGCTGATTGATATAATTTATATGAAGGCTCTGAGCCCCCCGCAGGCTGGGATCGCTTGTGATACACATAATTATAAACCCTTCTTCCAGCTTTGTGTGCAACGTGGAGAAAAGACGTCTTTAGAGCAGCTATTTTCGTGGTACTGATGAGATGCGTATTCATGAGGGGGGTGCTCAGCTAGGTAGCTGCTCCTGTACTGCGGGCCTGGACAGCCAGGCCCGCCGAGGGGGATGCAGGAGGCTGCAGAATGGGCTACTGATTTGACCGTGACCTTGAGCCATATGTAGACGGGCCTGCAGCAGGCCTTAGGCATACTCCCTGCCTCTGCTACTAACCAGTAGAACTGAAGGACATACATCGGGATCCTCCTGAACTTGAAAAAGCAGGATACCCAGGTGAGACTTTCCGTTTCCCTGGGCGATGGGCTCCGATCTGTCCCTGAACACACCTTCTAATTCTTTTTTTTTTTTTTTAGATTTATTTTATTTTATTTTCTTGTTTATGGCCAGCTCAGCCCGCCCTGAGGGCAGGGCTGGCGCAGCATGTGGTGCCGGGGATCGAACCCGAGGTCCCTGAAGCCGGCCAAACTTTCCCAAGCAGGCGCTTTAGACCACTGAGCTATCCCACCAGGCCCTACACCTTCTAATTCTAGGATGCGAAACAAATAGACTAAAAGAAGGCGAGGCAGACGGCTCCCCTCGGCCCTCCTCCCCACCCCACCCCACCCCGCCCCTCCACCAGCTCCCTGGTGCAGCCAGGAGGACGTGAGCAGGCCGAGCCCAGTGACACAGGTCACCTCCATGACCCATGACTTGGCCCCACGCCCCCAAGGCCTGCAGGATCCTCGGGTGTGCCCCTTTAGGTTTCAGGATGGTTTTGCTGCTCAGGGAGGAGCCAGGGGAGAAAAGATCTGACAGCTGCCACGCAGAGCCACCTGCGTGACCAGGGCCAAAGCCCCCAGGGAGGCCAGGGCGTGACCATTCCTCAGATGTGGACAAGAAGTCATAAATCACCTAGGCACACAACCAGGGGTACAGGCAGCCACGGCACCCCCTCAGGGAAGCCACGCCAAGCACAGTGGCCCTGCAGGTATGTGAGCTTCCACTGCGATCACGAGCTTTCTGAGAGACACAGAAGAGGGTAGGGGCAACGTGCCCGTGACATGATTCGCCCTCCTAAGTGTGTTGCTGTGGCGGTGCGTTTCCACTTCTGAGCGCCGCCGCCGCCATCTCCCAAGCTCTCTGTCTGGCCCCGCTGACCCCACGCCTGCTGAGCTTGCCCAGCCTCTGTAGCCTCGTGAGACAGGGTCCTGCCTGCGGGAGCGGGCTTTCTCAGGGCTTTCTCCCCTGTGCTGGGGCTCGTGTAGGGAGTCCCTCCCTTAAAGTTGGCCCACTCCCTCCCGCAGAGGGCGACCTTTGGGTCCACCTCCTGTCCCTGTGCGTTCTGCCCCTTCCAGGGCAGCTCCTGCAGCTCTGTCGCATGGAAAGTGCTCAGTAGCCATAGGAATTGTGGTCTCTGTGGTGGCAGGCATGGGCCACACCCAGGCAAGGGGCCGTGATGGGCTGAGGACAGCGGCATTGGTGCCAAGGCCTGAGCCCCGCCATTGGCCATGCTCCTGGGGGATGCAGGGCTCGCTGTGCCTCGTGGCTCAGCAAGGTCTGCAGCCGCCCTTGCCTCAGGAAGGCTGAACAGACAAGACAGGCCCTGGGGAGAGGCACCCGGGACAGCATGCATCAGGCACCATGGGGTGGCACTGGGGCCAGGGTCAGGGCTGGGGCTGTGCTCAGCCTCCCCACCCCCACCCCACCTCCGCATGGGAGCAGAGTGGAGCAACGCTGCCCTCTCCAGGACAATTGCCACACTTGGCCACAGGCCTGGAAGCGCCAGCGCCCCCTTCCTGCAAGAGTCCAAGTAGAGTGGGGCCTGAGCTAGCCTGGGGGGTGCTGGCTGCCCCCAGCCCCGTGTGCAGGAGGAGAAAGGACAACAGGTGCCCAGGGGTCCCTGACACTCTCGTGGGAGGGCGGCCCACTGGCAAGGGCTTTCTGTACAATGGCTCTCAGGCTTCACAGATAGAAATGCAAGAAGAAATCTGTTTCTAGCCCCGGTTCAGACAACTGGGGCTGACCCATTGCTTTGTGCATGGGAGTGTGGAGGGGAGCATTCCGAAGATCGGTAAAGTAACAGAACAGGAGGTGGAAGCCCGGCTGTGAGCACCCGCGAGCACTTGCTTGTCATCCTGTCTGATAACAAAGGCGGCGCAGCCAGGCTCACACTCAGTGTCTTCAGAGCAAACATTAGCAGTCGTCTCAGCACTCCAGGATGCTGAAGCAGGAAGAGCACACGTCTGAGCGCAGCCTGGGCGACTTAGAGAGAAGTCCAATAAAAAGGCTGGGTAGGGAGCCCAGCCAGCGTCCTGGGTTCAGGCCCTGCTGCGGCACCCACTCCCACCTCCTCCAAAGCAGCCAGTGCGAATCTCCACACAGCACCCCAGGAGCTGCGCCAGCATGGTGGCGCTTGCTGGATGGAGTGGGTGGCATTGAGTCCTAACGAGAGTCCTCTGAGGTGCTGGTGGGAGGCCCCTTAGGCTCCCTGGCAGCACCCCAGTTTCCTGAGTCCTGTACCCAGATAAAGACCCAGCCCCCAGCTTCTGCTCAGGGCAATCCTCCTCTGTCCCTGAAGGAGACCCACAGGACCTTTTGGCTGCCTCAGAGGCACCACCCCCAGGCACCCTGCCAACCTGCTCGTCCCCTTGTGACCCCAACCTTGAGGAAGAACCATCTGTCCTCCCGTTCTCCTGGGACTGCAGAGACAGACAGCCCTCTTGGCCCCAGACACCGTCGTGTCTGTCTCGTGTTGTAAAACATAGAGAAATGGTTGGTGCTGGTGACAGCTCGTTACGTTGGTGATGCCATCAGACGCTGCGGTCCTGCCTCTCCGGACTCAGCCATTACGACTGTTGGCATGAAGTCTTCATGCTTGCAAAAGAGCTGCCAGCGCTGTGGCACCTTGTCCCCTCCAGGGGGCAATAGTAGTAACGATCTTTCCTTGCTTGACAGCAGGAGAGCAGGCGCGTCTCAGGTTTGGGCTGCAGCATTTGTCTGTCGCTCGGAAATTGGTCACAAGCCACCCTGAACTGCTAGGAAGGCGTGACAGAGAAAGGCTGGTGTTGTCTCAGGCTCTGCGGGGCAGGCAGGGAACAAAGGCAGTGGCACAGAAGGTACAGCCAGGCTCACACTCGCTGTCTCCCCTGCTCCCGTGGCCTGCACATGCGTGGGACCTCAGGTATCTGGAGTCGGGAGGAGTCCTGCCCAGCCAGGCAGGCAAGAGTACTGTTTTGGCCTTGATAGCAACTAGATGCCTGCTTTTCTTTCCTTGTTCCAGGAGAGAGGGGGCCTTGGCACCCTGGTCTGTAGACGCCATCTCCTTAATGATCGTCTGGTTTGAAACAGCTTCACTTTCAGACCCTCAGGGCTCCCTAGGCCTCATTTCCCGTCTACAGCACAGAATAATCACCCTCGCACAGCCAGGCTCTGGGTGGTCGCCTCCTCATTATAATGCAGTGCCCGTCCCACCTCCGCTAGGTGCTCCATGTCCGCCGCACCTCTGCTGGCGGCCGTAACTCGAGCAATGGTTGTCTCCACAGGACAGTTATTGCCATGTTGACGTTCTCAGAACTTTTATGATGGTCCTAAAATGAAAGCTGGGAAGAGGGAAAAGCGGCAGATACACCTGGCTTCCCAGGGCCACTGAGACAGGACAAGCGCGCCAGCCCTCTGGGCCTTCGGTCAGCGGGGCAGACAGTGGTGCCTCATCCATGTAGGGCACCAAGTACCAGCTGCCCTGAGGGCAGGGTTGGGCAGTGGAGGAACCCCAAGACCCCGCCTCCACCTTGGTGGGTGGCCCAGTCCTGAGCCTCATGCCTGCCGAGGTCAACTTTCATCAAGTATGACCCGCCAAGGCCACTAGGTTTGTCAAAATGGCCAGGTGCTCAGTCTCCTCCCTGACTGGTGAGGGCCTCCTGAGCGTGTCACATTCCGGACACAGAGTGAGTCCCTCCCCAACCCAGGGTCTTTGAAGACAAAACTGCCGGAGCAGGTTGAAGGTCAGCACATCCATCTCCAGCACCATGGAGAGAGGCAGCACAGGGACAGGGACCCTGGGTGTCCACAGCAGATGCGAGCTCACAGAGGAGCCAGTGGACTGGGACAGCTCCGCTGCAGGCCCACAGCCCACGCGGGAGGCCGGACGCGGCCTGCAGTGTCCTCATAGGCAGTCTGTGCCATCTTGGTTCGCTGACTTAGGTGGTGCTCTCACCCCAAAACAGCCTCGCAGACACTCAGGAAAGGATGTATGGCCAGGTGCCTGGGCACCTAAGTGGCCACATGAATCCCACCCGCATGGGCAGGGGTCAGAGTCCAAAACCCCAGAAGCACCTGCCAGGTCCTTCGCTGGTCATCATCCTGTTGTTCTGGAAGGCTGCATCACTCAAACTCTCACCAGCTTCACAGGATCCTGTGGTCCAGATGCACACAAGATTTTGGCTGACACCCAGCTCTTGGTCATTGTGAAAATGGAATGTCACCTGGACTAGCTTGATGAGGGTGTAGCGTGCAGAATGCCGTGGAGAGCCCCACCCTGTTCAGAGCTGACAGACTGTGAACTTACGCTCATGCTGCACAAACCCAGCCCAGATGAAAGCATCCCAAGGAGCTGAGGGAGTTGGAAGCGCAGGGGCAGGGTGATGAGGGAAACAGAAGCCACCAGTGAGAACATTTCTGAATGCAGAAGGGCCCGCCAGGGTTGCCGGCAGCCGGTGCACCGCCTGACAGGCTGTCGGGAGGAAGGGCGAGTGGGGAAGGTGAGCCTGTCTGCAGGAGGGAAGGGCTGTCCCCAGGGCCAGCCTGTCCATCCAAGCCAGGACAAGCCAGACAGACAGGCCACCCATGGCAGGATACCGTCCAGCACCGTACGTGCTAGGCAGGAGGTCAGCAGCGCCTGGTGCCTCTCCGAGCTCTGAGCAGGTCCTCGCCTGCCTGGCTGAGGCTCAGCTCCACACAGGCTGAGCACTCACAGGAGGAGCTGCCTGACTCATTCCTCCAGACGTGACCTAGAGGTCAGGCCAGAGTCCAGTGCCTCTGAGAGCTGCAGTGGTAGAGCACCCGGGGTGGGGGGCCATGTGGGAGCTGCGCCAGTCCTCAGCTGGTGCAGGCAGCTGGTGCAGCAAGTCCAGGGTGGTCCTGCAGGGCCAGCTTCGGCAGCACGGCCCCGCCACGTGCAGGCGGTGGCAGCAGGGATGGAGCGGGCCAGGGCTCCGTGGCGCAGAGTCCAGTTTCTGATGCCAGGCTTGGTGTGGGTGATGGCAGGGAGTGCGGCATGTGCAAACTGGGTAGCGGGCACCGCATTCACAGGCTCAGCGGCCTTTGCACCGCCTGGTTGTTGTCTTAGGCCCGGTGGGACCTAAGATGTCACAGTTTTTCAAGAGGAAGCCGACTTGTGTGAAACCCGGTCTGCAAATGCTGGTGATGGCGACCAAACGCCAAATAATCTCAGTGGTGTGAAGAGTGGGGCAGAGGGGCCTTCTGAGGTGCCGCCGTTCTGAGGAACCTGCCGCCGTGTGCAGAAGGGCAGCGCTCCATCCAGATCCTCATCCCCAACAGGGAAGCCAAGGGCAGGAGGATGAGGGGCTTTGCCTGGGTCCCCAGCGAGCAGGCAGCAGAAGGGCATCCTGGCTTTTGGCGCCACCTAGAGGCCTCCTGCTGTGCTTTGTAGGCGATCTTCATGGCATCAGCAAGACAATGGGGCTCCACCCCTGGCCCTGCTGGCCACGTCCAGTGCATGTGCCCCTCACGATGACCTAGCATTGGTCACTGCCAAGCACTCAGCTGATGAGGCACTACCAAATAAGGGAAATTTTCCTAAATGACAGGCATTTATGACCTCAGACATGACTGTAGCCTTAACAAGCACCAAGTGCCAAGCTATAAAAAATACTGAAGTACACAGCGATATTGCCTCCCAAGTCCCTGTGGATACACCCTTCTTGGGGTTTGTGCATCTTTGCAGCATGGTGGCACTGGTGCTAGTGGCAGAGGTGATCAAGGTGAGCTGGTGGTCCAGGGATGTGGGCCGCATGGGTGATGGTGCCAGCAACGGCGTAGACGGAGACGATGGTGACGACCGGTGGTCATGTGGTGACGTTGCAGGATTTCCCGGTGGTAGCTGAAGAGAAGGAAGCCACAGCCAGCACCTCCTGAGCACTAAATGAGTCTTTCAGTCATAAACACCTTTGCTTGCATCCTTGACCATTTTTATCATCTCTACTCTATAGATGAAGAGACTAAAACTTAGGCTGAACCTTGTGCAAAGGTACACTAATAAATGGAGACTCGAAACCCAGAGTCCTTTTCATCCCTTATCTTCATGCTTGAGGCTATGGATGCTGCGTCTTCCCGGGGATCTGTGTGTGTTGGGCCCCGTGAGTTGCTAA
The DNA here is from genome assembly GCA_004027025.1 of Myocastor coypus. NCBI lineage: Eukaryota > Metazoa > Chordata > Mammalia > Rodentia > Myocastoridae > Myocastor > Myocastor coypus. Next base: position 114,162 of record PVJA010001523.1, read on the forward strand.
ATCCTTGGATGTCCACTGAAATACTTGGCAGCATGCGGCTCCGTGTGTGCAGAGCCTTTATGTCGCCAGTTCACGTGCATCCTTTAGAAAGTAAGATGTGCCACTCTCTGCTAAGTAAAGTGTATGCCAAGGAATGACTCATGGATAAATGCTAGGCTGTAAAACCATAGGTTGGGGTGGCTTCCTCTGTGTGAAGAAGGCATGTTTTATTGAGAAAGCTGGGAGAGAGATGTCTTTAGGATAGGTAAGGAATTACAGAAGGAAGCAAAGTCACTCAGGACCGTTATTTTGTTTGCCACCATTAAACCTGTCAGCTTGTTTTGTTTTTGTACTGTAATTTTCCACCAGATGTCGGGAGCAACAGGTTCCCTGGGAAAACATCTTCCTCGTCTTCTGCAGCTTTACAGCGGTGGCTCTGGGCTGGGCCAGCTTTCCTCTGGGGTGCAGTACCACACCACCCCGTGTTGTCCTTCAAAGACATCTCGAGGGCTAGCTTACCCCATGCAGATGGCTGGTGGGCGGCAGGGTTCGTGGGAGACTGACAGCTATGTCTCTAGACGCACCCAGGCTCTTAAATCTTAAGACGATGGCTAAAGACACAGAAAGATGCTCTTCCTCCTCTGTGCGCCAACGGTGATGGGAGAGAAGCGGGCAGGAATTACCCACGCAGGTCGTTCACGCTGTCCCTCCTGCCCAAGGAAGCCAAGTTCCCAGCATTCTTATTCCTGCACTGAGCTGCCTACTTGGAGGGAGAATCCGCGTGTGCACCAGCTCCCACTTCTGATCCTGGCCTCATTGATTTATTTGAAATTAACCAGCAGGATAACTTGGGAGAAAAGAGGTCTTGATAAAAAGAAATCCTACACCAGTAACAAACAAGACATCCAGGTCACATATAATCCAACTTGCAGCAACAGGTTGGGGGAGGGGCCCTTTCAGTGGAAAGGTTGTTCACCTACAGCCTTCTCCTGCTTAGCTGGTGGATGAGCTGCGCGGTGGCCCTGGGCCCTGACTGGAGGACGATGCCAGACACACTGCGTGTGGGCGGCCAATGCCAGAGGCTGCTTCGAGTCCAGTGTGCCAGGCCCGGTCTCTCCAGAGCCAACCCTCTCACCAACCCACAGCCGCTACCTTTGTCCCGTGGCCTGGGGAGTAGGGGGTAACAGTCACACATTGGATAGCAACATTTGTGACCCAGAGAGGGCTCCTCTTGGGTGAATTTCAGATTACGGTTGGGGGTCTCCACCCTTTCGCCTCCCCCTCATTCCTTCATCTCCTAAAATCTCCCTTTATAGGGACACTGAAGTCCAGAAGGGTGGCCGTCCCCTTGGGCTCTGTCCCCGCTCCAGGGCCACACGCAAGAGCTGCACTCAGCCCTGACATCAGCAAGGGCTTCTCAAGCGCTGCCTGTACTGTGCCGTCTCATGCTGCCCTCACCTAGTTTTGCGTGTGTTTCACCAGCGGACACACTGGGGCAACCAGAAGGAGCAGCTTAGTAACTTGCCCACCACCATAGGTAAGAAATTAGCCGAAGCCACATGTGAACTCTGAACCCAGGATCAAGCACTACCCACCACATGCTAAGTCTGTTTGATGCTGATTGCCCATCGAGCCCCTGAACCCCCCAGCGCTTACCGTGGGCTTCCCCAAAGTTAGCAGTGGCCCTCTCCCTGTGTGAGCAGATGTCCCTCTGCACCCCTCTCACCGCTCTGCTCCTGAGTCCAGCCCATCTCCGGATCTCGTAACCATGACATCAGAAGAGCTCTAGAGTAGCCGACAGCTCCACACTCCCAGGCCGTCACCCCTCACCTCTGTCACCTCCACAGCCTGCCCTCTTGCCTCTGTTCTTGGCCTCTCCTACAGCCTGTGCTCAACGGCGGGGCTGGAATGGTCCTTCTAGAACACAAGTCAGACGGTGCACTCTGCCCAGGCCTCCCCAGCGGGGTCCTTCTTGGAAGGGCTTGCCCTGCGCTGCCTGGCGCAGCCTCCCAAGCACCCCTGAGCTCCTCCCTCCAAATCCTCTGCTGCTCTTCCACCCCTGCCACACTGGTCACCTTGCCTGATGGCCAAGTTCCTCACTCTGCACCTCTGGCCGCCTGGACTTCCTTAGACACCTCCTGCTGTCTGTCTCCTTGCTCTGTCCGGCTCTCAGCTCCCCACGCGCCTCAGCAGACAAGCCTTCGACGATGCCTTTGTCGAGATTCAGGTCTGCAAGGTCGGCGGCGCCTGCCTTGCATGCTAAGGGGAGCGTGTACAAGATGGAGTGAGGCAGGGTGGTCAGAGATGGTGTCCCAAGTGGAAATCTCACACACGCCGGCCAGCAGTCCAGCGCCGTAACTGACTCCCCAAGATACTGCTCTCGGGTGAACCGTTACAGAGACCGCTAGACGCGCCTACTGCCCAGACAAGGTCACCGCACCCCTCGCTGTGTCCATGTATTGCACAGTTCAGAGAGGTCAGAGGACAAATCTTAATCCAAGAATTGAAATTTAAACAGCAGAGAAGAGAAAAAAGTGCACAGTTCTGGCCATTTATCAGAGAAAGACAGGGGTGGTCTCTCTCTATTTCCACAGACAAATAACACCTACTCCCTGTGGCCGAGGCGGGGCCCTGGACACAGGGCAGCTACAGGAGTTGAACTTCACTGGACATGCCTTTCCAGGCTTGACTCTGAAAGGTATCTCACAAAGTTATTTTCAGAATTACCTTTATCAAAGCAAGCCCTGAAAAGGAAAAGCAAAACAAGATCGATAAATCTATCAAGTTGGTGATGTAACTACACAGATGGGAATTAATTTAAGTGGCTTAAAAACCTAAAGATACAATTTTAGTGTATGTCCCTGGTGGTGCTCTGAGACCAAAAGGGAAAAATTTTATCTGCTTTCAGTAATCATGTTGTTCACGATAGCACTGGCATTGTATTTTGAGGCAGTTTTCATGGGTATGTCTTATGATGCAAAATAAAGCAAATAAGTAAGCATTGAGGACTGGGGTTATTGGCTTGGGGAAAAAAGAGGCACGGCTATAAAATCAGGGATGCTAAGTAAATACTCCGTGGTCTTCCATTTGGCTTGATATGTTGGTGTGAGTTCCTGGGATAGCAGGTCTTTTTTAAGAAATTTTTTCTCAGGGTTTACCAGATAGCTCAGCAGATCAAAGTGCCTGCTTAGGCAGATGCAGGAACTGGAGTTCGATCCCTGGCATACCGTGCCAGTCCTGCCCCTGGGGTGTGCTGAGACAGCGATTGATACTGGGTGTTGACACGCGCCTATAATCCCCGCACTTGGGAGGCTGAAAACAGGAGGATCACTACAAGTCTAATCTGGGTAATGAGATCCTGTAGACCCTTATTAAATACATTTAAAATGAATAAAAATGTTTCGCTCTTTTTTTTTTTTTTTTTTTTTTTTTTTTTTTTTTTTTTTTTTTCTCCTGGTACTGAGAATCAAACTCAGGACCTTGGGCTTGCCAGGCAGGTACTGTGCCAGTGAGCTATATTCAGGCCTTTAAAATGTGGCTTAAAGCTCTGTTCACTCCAAAGAATTAACAGACCAGTCCAGCAGTGCTGAACACCCTACCCCCAGACTATGGCCTCGGAAGAGCATTTTCTCCCAGAAGCAGGCAGGGTCCCCTGGAAAAATTCTAATCCCAGGTCCACAGCAGGAGCTGTAGAGGATGAGCCTGAACTCATATCCAGAGACAGAGGTCACATGGAGAGGGTGTGTAAGCCATCTTACAAGTGCTATATAGAGTGCCTGCAATGGACAGGTACACCTGTTCGGTTCAATCTGCTATCTCACAATGACACTCAGAATATGAATTCATAAGCCGGGCGTGGTGGCGCACACCTGTAATCCCAGCACTCGGAAGGCTGAGGCAGGAGGATCGGTGCGAGTTCGAGACCAGCCTGGGCTACAAAAGTGAGCTCAAGGCCAGCCTCAACTGCATAGTGAGACCCTGTCTCAAAAAGACAAAAAAAAAAAAAAAGAATATGAATTCATCGGGGGCTGGGGATATAGCTCAATAGTCTAAGTTCCTGCCTGGCAAACACAAGGACCCAAGTTTGATCTCCAGTACTGCATGCCATGCCAACTCCAAAACCAGGCATGGTGGTGTATACCTGTAATCCCAGCACTAGGGAAGCTGAGACAGGAGGATTACTGTGAGTCTGAACTGTGTAGCGAGAACCTGTATGAAATAAATAAAAACTTTTAAAAAAACTATATGAATTTTTTTATCTTAGGTCACCCTTGAGGTATCAGTAGAAAAATATTTATTTTGATAAATGAGAAGTAAAAGGACGAGGCATCTTCTTTCTTCTGGCTTAGTTCTGAGTTTCCTATGCGTCTGTATCTTGGGTAACAGGAAGGGAAGTCGTACCTGGGGAAGGCTTGGGGCTGAGGCACCAGCCCTCGGGGCCCCTCCCTCTGCCCTGTGTCCTACACAGCCAAGGGTCTAGGCCAGCATGCAGCAGACAGTGTGGGCATGAGGCATGCACTCCAAACCTCCTCGAGTGGCCACAGAACCCACCGATCTCCTAGCCTGTAGAGATTTCTTCCCCCACTCCCACTGCCTGTCCCCTGCCTGCAGCTGGCCCAAGCCCACACCCCACTCATGACTGTGTCCTACATGGTCCTTCATGCTCCACTCCAGGTGCAGGTCAGCTCACCACCTCCCTGGCCTGGCTGCCTCTAGGCAGCAGCTCCAGGGCAGGCGGGTACCATGTCCTCATCCATAGGTAGCAGCGAAGCTCAGAGGCTCAGCACCCTGAAAGCCACACCCACCACACCCTGGGGCTCCTGCCTACCAGTCAGAGAGAACACCTGAGGGTCCCACTAGCTGTGGAGCCCAGCTGCGCTCCCCAGGGACATGGCCTCGAGGCACCTCTCCCTACCACACACTGCAGTGAGGCCTCCCTGAGACAGCCCCAGGCCAGGTAGAGCTTGAACCTGCTGCAGCAAAATAGCCAGCTCTCCCAAGCAAAAAGGAATAGGCCAGGAGAATGCTGCTCACACACTAGGGAGAAACCTGGCCATCGGTAACCCCAGGGCCCTGGCTTCTAGCAGGGACACAGCACCAGCACAGAGGCGCCAGCCAGTCTTAACTCAAGGGCCATGTCTGAGAAAGAGAAGCCAACTGTCCCACATGGCTCACAGGCCTGCCCGTTGGCTAGGGGAGGGCTGGGCACCTTGACTGTTCCCCCAACACCCTCCCAGTGGGGAGACGATGGCCCAGCCATGGAAGGAAATTAATCCACTGCGAACAGGGAGGCCAAGCACAGATGCAGCTGCCCCGATGTCCCCATTGCCAACAATAAAGTCTGCTGTAATCCCACACCAAGAATTAAGCACAGCCTCCGTTGGTTAATTCGCTACAACCTGAAGGGCATTTTTGAGGAGGAACTAATTCACTATTCCCCACCAGGCAAATTTTGTAAGAACATAGTCATGGCTGTCATTAGTATTCATGTGACTTTGAGGGGTTTTTCATGATTTATAAAACTCAAAGTAATTGTGAACAGTAACGCATGATAGTGTCAATGGCACACAACAAATGCCTTTTCAGATCACATTCTAGGTTTTTCTGCTCATTACAAGAACCTAATTGAAAATAGTTGAAGGCTAAATTTCACTATGCAGGAAACATTTCATAAAGCACAACAAACGCAGACGTCTTCAGGCCCCGTCTAGTACTGTTCAAGAGGCCAGGAAGAGTTGGGGAAAGGGGTAAGAATGCGTGTGCAGTCCCAAGTTGGTCCCACGGAGGCTCTAGGGGGCAGCGTTCACACTGCAGAGTCTCTCTGCTTGCCCAGCCCGGCACCTGGCAAGGGCTTTCGGGTTAAGTCTTGCAGCAAGCTCCACGGGGCTCGCCGATCACCCGCACACCCCAGAGTCGTATTTAGAGCTGGCTGGAGTGAGACGACCAGGATCGGGGTCTCTGCTGGAGAGCTGAGAGACCCTAGGAGACCCCAAACCTGCCTTGACCTCCTGTGTGACCTGTAGATTCAGCTTCCTTTCTGCTTTCAGGGTGCTGGGGAAGGCAGTGCGAGGTCCTGGCTCCTGGACCAGAAGCAGGGACAGCTTGGGCCCTCTTTGTAACACCTTTGACCTCAGTCTCTTGCTCTTGCCTCAGTGTCTCTGTCTGCACAAGGGGCTGGATAGAGCAGTCAGGTGGGCCGGTGCTCTGGGGCTTCTTCACTAGTCCCTGAAGAATTCTGGGATGGGCGGTGGGTGGAGGTCCTCAGCCCTCTCCAGGGTGGACCTCTGCTGGTGTCACAGTGAATGACCCAGCTCCTAAGACCTGGTAGAGACCCATAATCCAGGAAGCCAGGATTCCCAAGAGGGCCCAAGACAGATGTCGAAAAGCAAGGCGAGGGTTGGCCCGTGTTCTGGGCAGCAGCTAGGCCCCTGCCATGGGCCTCCCCCCTCCTCTTGCTCCTCCTCCTTCTCCCTGGGCTCTGGCCATCTGCTGGGGACAAGGTATGCCGGTGCCTTGTCTCTCTTCTCCCTTCCCTTTACTATGGTCTGTTTCTTCTGTCCCTCATAGGCTGACCACTCAGATGGCCTCCCGATGTCCCGGCACACCGGGGCTCCTGGGGGGTGCTCCCTTCTCTTGACCTCCCCACTGCTCCACCCGCTGTTTCTCATCCTTCTGGCCTCCGAGTGGCTAATGCCCCTCCAGAAAGCTTTTCTCAGAGCTCACAGAGTTGTGGCATCCCCTCAGCAATGGTGGTGACCCAAGCCATGTGCTCACCCAGCTATTACTGGGCATTGACAGGGCACACCATGCCAGGCACGGATGTGCCACTGGTGCAGGTGGCCATCGGCCGTGATCCCAGGGCCCAGAGAACGTCCCAGCATTCCAGGGCATGGAACATCACCAGCGCTCAGAAAGGATGGTGGGGCCGTCCGTGCAGGGCAGGAGAGGAAACATGGCCGAGCCCTGGTTTCCTGTCAGCATGAAGAGAGATTTGAGCACCAAGATCCATCCTCAGAGCAGGGAGAGCCTGGACACTGCCAGTGCATTTAGGTGCAATCACACTTTGACCTCTGGGCTCCAGGGACCAGTCAGGTTTTAAAAGAAAATCACTTCTCTAGGCCTGCCATAGTCACGGCCACGTACAAATCTGCAGCTGGAGGTTGGCGCGGGGGCCAGGGGGACTTGGCGAGGTGTCACGCCTCAGAGCTTTTCAGAGGATGGAGGCACAGGAGCTGCTACAGGCAATGCAGAACTCCCAACAGGCACTGCGAAGGAGTGTGTGCAATCTGTCTCTCTGTGAAAATCCTGAGTTTAATATGGTACAAGGAGAAGGTGCTAAAACACTTCACTCAAGAGTGACGTCCTGGTTAAAAGAAAGGGAAAAAGAACTACATCCTGGTGGAGGAACTTGATCCTGAGGATTTGCAAAGCATCTTTCTAAATGCTAAGACAGGCCCCCAAGGGAGTCTTATTCATGGCAAAGCTGCTGCCTGGAGAGCACCTGGCTCCCTCCAGAAGCTGGTGTAGAAGGGTAGCGGGTGGGCAAGCACCTGGGTTTATGGGCGTCTATGGAGTGCGTGTCTCTGAGTTGTGCTTGTGCATATGTGTGTGCATATTTGTGAACACTTGGGGGAGAGGGAGTGTGTGCAGGAACTGTGCAAAGCCGTCGATGAGTGCAAACAGGCCTGGTTTGGACCTCACTTCCTGGAAGATGATCCTTACCCCATGCACCCCATCCCAGGGACCCTCACAGATCCCTTGTGCCTACCAGTCCCCATCCTGGGCATCCCTCAATGAGACAGCAGGTGATGGCTCACGCTGGGCTGAGTCCTCTGCCACCCCTCCTGGCCCTACGTCAGGTGTGGTACACAGGGCACAAACTGGGAGAGGCACGTGTTGGCTGCCTGAGGACCCAGAGACGTGGGCTAGGGTCCTTTCTGGGTGGGGTCTGTCCCTTCCCTAAAGCTGGCCTTCTCTTCTGGGCTCTAACAGAGATTCCCGCCCCCTAACCTCGGGCCTCAGATGCTTTGGGAATAACACACCCAGGTGTTCACGGCTGGAACCGCCCGCGGTGACCTTCCTGCAGCTTCAAGTCCATTTGAAATGAGCCCAACGGTCCTCCATGGGGACACTCTGCCAGGTCCTTCCTTCCCGCAGCCCCTCCCTCCTCAGGACGGAGCTGGCCTTGCAAGCCGGGTGCCCAGACGCACACAATTGCCAGTCACCATAAGTTATTTTAATGTAGACGTCCCTTTAAACTAACCTTTTACCATCTGTTCTGTCCTTTAATAACAGATGCAAAAGAGCATGATTCTCCTGGCGCCATAAAACGAGCAGCGTGATGGAAGCGGCCGGCCGTGCGCTTTATTCACGGCCCCGCCGTACGCTTTCGCGATGTTTCCCTCATTTTCCAGGCACAAATCAAGGGGAGAACGGCTCCCCCTTGATCCGCAAATGCACTCGTGCAGTATTTCCTCTTAACACGGTGAACGGTGGGAGAGCCCAGGGCATTTTGAGAGCCCTGCCAGGAGCCCGGCATGGCAGCCAACCTGCCCGCCGTATTTCAGAAGGAGCCTTCAAACGGCCCTGAAGAATTAAGCAAATGTGGCCCAGTGGTCAAAATGTAATGAGATTTCTGAGAAAAAAAAAAAAAAAAAAAAAAAAAGTTATCTTTGAAAAAAGAAAGTTATCTTTAAGTATGTAGCAGGTCCTTCTCAATAACTCTATAATTAAGTTGGGCAGCATGGCCTGAAGGGTACAGCAGTGCCAACACAAGCCATGGTGCCACACTGCCGGCTGCTAGGCATCCCGGGCCCCGTGGGTCCTGTGATCCAGCGTGACTAGGAAGTCCCACTGTGCACTCCACGGGGCCTGCCCTGCCTCTCGGCCACAGCACGTTTCCGTGCGCCAGCCCTCTCCGTGGCGCTGCTGAATCCTCTCCACCCAGCACTAACCCCTGCCCCGGTGGCACGGGAGGCCCCTTGTGCACTCATCTAGACTCCACCCCCTGGACCTTGTCTCCAACCCCTGGCAAAACTTACCCCGGTGATGGAGAAGAGTCTCACCCACAGAGGACATTGGGAGAACATCCTGCCTTAGCCAGTGGCCTCCCATGAGGCCACGTGGCCTCCCATGGTGCAGGGAGACATTCAGACTCCACCAGAGACTTTTCCTGCAACTCCCAGGACCGCCACCACCAAGCCTGGATGGTCCCCACCACCCCAAGAAGGAACAGCAGCCTTGGAGGTGGACACAGCCAAGCACAAATGTCCCCAGCATCCCCGGGCCAGGCCCTCCTGCCCTTCTCTGGTTTTACTGTGAACTTACTCTGAAGCCCCGTCTGTTGTGTGCTGCTTGGGGCATGTGGCCGGGCCTGCCCCATCCTGGAGAGTTGGGAGAGCTCAGAGTCAAGACAGCCCTCGCAGGCTGCACGTGCTCCCAAGCGTGACCGTGCGTGTGCGCATGTGCAGCACGGGTGGATGCGCCCGCAGTCCTGCCTGCTTCCCCTCCCAGCCCCCAGGCTGCTGCGGACCTGTGCCCTGCCTAAGCAGTGCCAGCCTCACCTCCTTCTCACTAGCAGGTAGAGGACTTCTGTTTCCTGTAACTGTGACAGGACATGGTTCCCAGGGCAGGAGTGTCCAGGTGCTGACCGCGTTGCTCACGACCTTAAGTGTGAACAGCTCTGGCGTGGCCTCAGCAAATGCTGGTTTACAGAAGATGTTCCCTCGAAGGCTGAATCTTCTAAGAATTGGAGTTTTCAGGGGCATGGCTTGTGGGTTGGGGTATAAATTAACCCCAAGAGAATACTCATCGTCAGTCCCTCCTGAGCCTCCACCAAGGCTCTTCTACTCCTGACTGGGCTACATAAGTAAGTCACCCAGCAAGAAGCCCCTCAATTCTGGCATAAGCCCTGCGCAATCATACGGGGGCTTCCGCACACCCCTGCAGCGCCCCCTGCTGTCAGCGTGCCCAGCCACCCACCACGTCACCCCCTGACTGCAGGTCCTAGGTGCACAAGCTCACAAGACCAAGCAGGCTACTTTGCCTCTGACCTCTGCCCAGGAAAGCTTGAGGTCAGTCCCACGCTGGCTGCAGCCCCAACACCTACCTGCAGGGGAGCTTCCTGCGGAGTGGCGACACCCTCCTGACACCCTCCTCCGCCTCACCCTTTTTCTGCTCAAGGTTGAAATTTTGTATTTTCTCAAAACATAATCATTTTAACTGAGTTCCTTTTCAACACAGTTGAGCTTCACATAAAAAACAGGATGTGAGAAAATTGTTTTTTGTTTTTTGTTTTTTTTCTCCCTCTCGGGCTTACCAAAAGCACAGGTGTTTTCTTGAGGGTGCACCTCCCATTATAGCTCTTGAATCTCTCTGGTACCTGCGGTCCTGCTGTCAGATTCAGATGTGGCCGTGCCGTGTCCTGGTTGCCGGGTGCTTCTACAGCCTCTAGCTCCCTCCACCTGCGACTGAGCACTCTTCCCCACCTGCTGGAATGCTGTCCAGCGCGAGCATTTTTGGGGGTGCAACCCCAGGCTTCACCAAGTGACAGCCTCACCGCTGTGTCACTCGCATAATGAGTGGTTTTAAATAGCCTCTGCAATGGGCTTTGATTCCTACTTGGTCCAATGCTTACTTCAGAACCTTTTCAAAATTTCTAAAAGTGCTTTAAAAGATTTTGGCATTCAATTTTAATTTTAACGTTCCATAAGAGGTCTCGGTCAGGTTTGCTTCGCAGAGTTCTCGTAGAGCGTTTTCACAGGGCCACAGCATATTCACCAGCTTTTCAGGGCAGGGACAAACTGAGACATACACGGCCTAAAGGAGGAAAGGGCTCACTGCGGCCCATGATTTCAGAGGTTCCCGTCCGTGGTCCGCCAGCTCAGAGGCACAGGAAGCCACTATGCAGCAGCTGGAAAGCAGAGATGGGAAAGAGCCGGAGGGGCCAGACACCCAGGCCCCAGACGCCCCCACTAGAGTGGTTCACTAATCTCCTAGGTGTCTCTCCTGGCTGTCAAGTTGACAGTCAGAATCCGCTGTCACATCTGCCTCATGGTCCCCTGAACCAAGATTTATTTTTTCCCCCAATACCAGGGATTGAACTCAGGACCCTGCACTTGCCAAGCAAGCGCTTATTCTACTGAGCTATCTCCCAGGTCCGACAATTTTCTTTAAGCAGTCAGATTTTCTAAAGATGTTGTGAGGTTTGAATGCAAATCAGTGGGCTGCACCTCACCCATTGCTTCTGTCTGTTCTCTGAGGCCCTCCTCCACCTTTCTGAGGGAGCCTCGGCCCTGAGAGGAGCCTCCTCTCCCTCCCTCCCTCCCTCCCTTCCTCCCTCTCCCCCTCCCTCCCTCCTAGGGTTAGGCTGCATTTCAGAACGCATCCATTGTGTTCCCTCAGTGGCCCCCTCTGGCTGCAACATGTTTTGCTGGGACAAGTGAAACACGCACATTGTGTTTTTAACGCTACTGTTATCCTTTGGGCTCCCCAAACACTTCTGTTTAGCTAATGACCTGGGCAGAAAACGAAGCGATCCCACCCAGGTGAAATGCCGGCTCTGCGCCCACGCGTGTGCTGCTGCGTGTCTTCCCCGGCTCTGAGTCTCAGCCTGCTCTCCCGAGTTGGGGGCCACTGCTACGTGGCTTCTCAGTCCTACCCAACCTCTCTCTCTCCTCTCTCTCTCTCTCTCTCTCTCTCTCTC
>PVJA010001524.1:0-101723 GCA_004027025.1 Myocastor coypus
TTTTTTTTTTTTTTTTTTTTTTTTTGACATTCTAGTGGGTGAGGAAATGGTGTAGGATATCTGAGGGAAGATGGTGAGATGACTGAGAATTTTTTCTTCTTTGGACAGAATTCCAAGAACAATGGGCCATTAGAGCAGAATCGTCATTATTAGAGGAAGCAGCCAATACTTCCTGCTGTGGGTCAAAGGGTCTTTAAATTATTCCATCCTATTTTTGTACAAAAGGCCATATTCCGTCCCCTTTCCCCCAGGTTAAGAAATAAATGGGCTAATTAATCAGTTGTTGCTTTAGATAAACCACTATTATGGTTTATTTAAATCATTTATATAATTCAAGCTGAGGAAAAAAAAATGCTCTCAAGACAAAGACAACAATTTTAAAAGGCCATTAAAAAGGGAAAGAAGAAAACTATGGATTTTGGTTCTATAGATTGATACATAGAAAAAGAAACCAATGTTTTTCCACTGTAACTTCCCTGTTTTGAATGTCCTTATGGACTCAGGAAGCAAAGTGACCTACCTGCTGACCGTCACATAGTTTGCTATGAAGATCCCTGCTTCTTAAATATGGAACGGTTTGAGCACCAAAAGAAGTAATCAGCGTGCATTTTAACCTATTGACTAACATAAGCCCAGTCTACACTGATATCCGTGGGCATGTAACTAGGTAAGAAAAGAATGTTGCTCCCTAATTAAAACACCAACTAATAAATGTAAAGGAAATAACAGTTGTACGAAATCATCAATGGATATTAGAGGTATCAAATAATGTTTCAATGAAAACTAGGCTATCCACATGGTCTAGAAGGATTCTACCCCACATTGGCAAGGGGGTCATAGCAGGCTTCCTTCTGGTAGTCACCCAGCCCTCTACCACATATACCAGGCATCAAGTATCCCCAGGGGTGATCACACCGGCTCCCAAGAGGATTTATGATTCTTTTGCTCCATGATTCCAACAAATTTGTCCAGTTAGTATCTTCTCTTGCCTCCAAAAGTTGTAGTGATGCCTGGCTCTCTCAGATGGGTCTTAATCCCTACCAGGCAAATGTCAAGCACTATTTGAATGGCTAAAGCTAAACAAAATTGTGGAGAACAATCTTCACTCAAAGAAATTTTATTTAGGATTAAGGAATAGGACTGTGATCCAGGACACAGATGCACAGGCCAGGAAGGCTTCTGTTGTATCTTGAGGACAAAGGACAAGAGGAAGGTTTTATTGGGATGGAGAAATCTACACAAAGTATTAGGAAAGAAAGTCCATTGGCATCTCTAGGGCTGGCAGGAGATGGCAGATTCTGGAGCCAGGCTCTGTAGTGACCATGTAAAGCAAACCTGAGGTCATGGTTTCAGTTCCCTCCACTATTGCTAAGAAGAGAAAATGATATTTTTAAAGATAAAGTGAGCTGTTACCCTAGATTACCCCGGTGGAAAGTTTCTGGAACAACCATTCGTGTTCTGAGTGCCCCCCCCCCCGGCTCTTCACTTTATTTTAGATGTATGTGACAAGAATGTTTTTATCATATAACTAATTTTCACAGACTAGAACCAGGTTCTATCTGCTCAGTCACTTTCCCATCTTCTGTACCATGGGAGAAGTGGGGTAGGCAGGGCTGTGGTCCACAAAGAAAAAGATCACATTCTAAGCAGGCCTCTGCTTATGACCTAAAGGGCTTGGGACAAGAAATCCTGAGCAAGTGTGCTGTATTGTGCTTACCCCTGTGAACTTCCAAACTTCAAACTTAACATAACCAGAAAATGAATTATTGTTCACATTTTCCCTTCTCCCCTGGGCATGACTTGCATTTGTTTGCATTCACAAACAGCTTGATAAATGATGTTGTGCCATGAATAAAGATGTCACCAGCATTAATATCGGCAGGGCTGGGGAACTGCAGAGGTAAGCAGATCGATATTGTCTCAGTACAAACAGATTCTAAGAGAAACAGTACTGTCAGTAGTGACAGTATTACTACCATGTCTGTGCAGACAGATATGAAATTAGCTAGAACCAGAGCATTTGACAATAGAGAAAGAAAGGAAATGGGTTAATTCCTAGACTTTCACAAGGTGAGATAATATGTGGTCACACATACTAGACAGTAAACGTAGGTGGAAGGATTTCTCCCTATTATTCATGTTCTCACTTCATAAGTCCCAGTACATCAAATATGTCCATGCATTTTAAAATGTATTTTAAAATGGAATTGGTTAGGTAGCTAGGAGCACTGTACAGTGTAGTAGGAGGGGTCCTGCCTGTCTTTCTTTGATGAGCCTTGTTTTGAGACCCCTTGAAAGTTTGTACCTCTCTAGGCCTCAGTATCCTTGCCTAGAAGATGTGAGATAATGATAATAATTATAACTTTTCACTGAGAAATACTACTGTCAGGTATATAAATGGGTGAGCAAATGCCCTCCCTTTTTATACACCAGGTCCTGGCATGGCAAAATTATGGGGTCACAAATAGGGTAGTTCATGTTACAAAGGGAATGTGTTATCAAGCACCAATAGGCAGATCTAGGAGACATATTGGGATACCATCTATGGCAGTCAGGATGAAGTCTCAAACTAATTGACTTTGAGACCCAACCCAGGGAATGGGTGGAGCACACAACTGGGGTGTCAGGGTGCTCACAGAGCTGTGACCTTGAGATCTGGGCCTGGTCCCTTTCCTTTCCTCTCTGGCCCTCCTCCTCTGCTCTGTTGCCATGCTGTCTTGAACTAAGCAGCCACACTTCTTCATGCACTTGCATCATGACCTGTCAGCCTTGGAGCCAGCACAATATGAGCTGAAGCCACGAGCAAGTTAAGTGACTTTCCTCCTCTAAGTCATAGGGTACTGTGGCTCAGTGACAAGAACCCTGATCCTAGGCTAGCTTTGTCTGTAAGGATACTCTTTCTCCTAAACTGTGCTGTGTGACAAGCTCTCACCCTGTGCTCTGAATCTTTCTTTATCTAAGAACTAACCAGGGCTGTTCAAGCTTCCTCAGGTTCAATTATACCTTCTTTACCTACAATAACACTTTCAGATAGGTCTTGCCCTATAATAGAACCAGAGTCAGGTGGGTACTATATATTTCTAAATTTTTTTTAATGTACTTAGTACAGGGTATACAGGGTCTCACTACACAGATTGGACTCATAGTGATCTTCCTGTTTTCAGTCTCCCAAGCACTGGGATTACAGGTGTGTGCCACCATGCCCAGTCTCAATCTCAGTCTCAGCCCGCCATGGGGGCAGGGCTGGCACTGCATACCAGAGATGGAATCCCGGTCCCTTTGTCTGCCTAAGCAGACCCTTCAGTCCACTGAGCTATCTAGCCGGCCCTCCTGAATTCTTACTTTTGATGTCTTCACTGTCTGAGGACAAGGCTATACCAATTTTCCACTTGTGTTCCTAGGAATCAATCACAGTTTTCTTGCCAAGGGCTCATCTAGCCCACAAAGGATGGGCCATGAAAGAGCCAATGATCTGACTGTACTTCATGGTTGTATCAGAGAAAGTCTGAGCATGGTTTAAGCTGACATGCCTTCCTGGAAGTTCAGTTTCCCTTGCCCACCTCTGGTCATCTTCCTGATTACCACCCCAGCCACCCTACCTAGCCTGCAGAGGTGCTCTCATCATGCCAGTTAAAGGTGCTTTTCTTTAGGGTACCATTTACATTTCATTATGTTTATTTCATAACTTCTATAATCCACAAGTTTATAAGGGCAGAGACCATGCACACTTGAATTTCACTATGCAGCATATTCAAGACCTTGGTCACTAGTGTCACATCGTCTAATGTGAGATCTCTGTTTCTGTGTGCCTTCCAACTTTCCTGGACCTTCCTTTTCAATAGTACCCAGAAGATTCTCAGGAGGAGGATGGAATGATACATGAACAATGCTTAGCAAAGTAAGTGCCATCTAAACACACACGGGACAGTTACTGAACGAAAGGTGTAAATGAATGAATAAAAGATATAGCCAGGTTTAGGTACTGAAGGTTTAAGGACAGCACCAAACCCCAAAATGTGTCACTGATCAAAAGGTCATTTACTAACTGGGACTGCAGCAGAAAGAGGAATGTTTGGTGGCAGCCATAGTTAGGTAATGGAATCACTGGGCTTCCCGAGATCCTTGCTGTTCCTATTATTTGCCCCAAAGCACCTATCCCCAGAAGTCCTGCAGCCAAGAACCAGGCCTGTTGCAGCACAGAATGTGTTAGGAAGGGACACTAGAGATTGTGGCTTCCACTCCTCCACACTTCAAAAAGGCTGAGGATTTGGGCCCAGAAGGATGAGATTCATGAAGTGGAACTATCTATTTTTCCAAGGCTTTCTTCCATGCCCAGGAAAGTTGAGACTACAATTACTAAAGACAGAGCTGAAGGCACCCAGTAAAGTATGTCTTTATGTGAATGCCAAAGGTTAACTACCAGGTTGTAAGTCTCTTTGTGGGGAGGGTCTTAACAGGGCTGTCTCAGCACAATGCACTGGTATATGTCATGGTGACAGGTAGACACATCTTAAAACAAACCTTACCAACACAACTCAAAACAAACTGAGCCTGTAGGAACTGGTTTCTTACGTTAGCTCATCAAGTTCATCCCCTTGTCAAAAAGAATCTGATCGCCAGGTAAAAGACAAAACACTTGATCCTTTCCAGAAGGCTGTGAAAATTTCACATCTTTCCTTTCCAAAACTGATAAGATCTCAAATAAGCACATCACTTTAGCTCATAAGAGAAGCTGGGTCTGGCTCTTCTGGGAAGCTGATAGTGGTCACTGGGAACCTGGGACCTCCAAGTGCAGGGATTTTCAACTTCCTGGCTATACTTACCTTTCATTTTTTAAAATAGGTTTATACACTCCATGGTTACCTAAGCAGCTTGCTATGCAAACTCATGAGATGTGTGTAACAGAGGATTTAAAACATCTACAAAATGCTGCATGGTATGATTGTGCCTATTCCGAAGAGCAAAGAGCTTTTGGCTGAATGTATTTGTGAACTCTGTGTGTGATTCTGATAACTGGCCTCAGTGATGGCTCGACAAGGAGAACAAGAATAGAACACAAGATAGAAGAATTTGGGACATAGGTGAGCAGTTGCCTTGGTAACTCAGGTCTCCCCAAGCTTCTTTAAGCCTATCTTGGTTACTTGGTTTCCCATGACTGAGACAAAACATGCAGCTGCCAAATTTAGAGGAGTAAAAGTTTATTTTGGCTCACAATTTGTAGAGGCTTTGGTCCCCAACAGGCTGATTCCAAGGTAGAGCGTCATGACATGGGATGTCGCAGAGAACAGTTCATGGCAGGGAGAAACTAGCAAAAGCAGCCAGCCATAAGCAGCAAGTGGCAGCCCTCTTTCTATTGCTTAGGTCTTAGCAGGGGTTGCAGCCTGAACTTCATGGCAGATTCAGTTCCGAGTCCTACCACTCAAAAGGAACTCAATAAAGGTTGCTTATCTATGAAAGAGAAGTAGGCTGACATCCAGGAGAGTTCACTAGATGGAGCTTTACAGGCCTGAGGAGTTCTGCCTTTATGACTCACAAAGGAGTTAGGTCTTCACCCTCTCTAAACTTCAGAGAGTTGTTGTTTTTGTTCTTGTTTTGTTTCAATAGAACAATGGTAAATGTATCCCTTTATGCTAATTCAATAGTGAAATAAAATGAGGTAATAGATGGTGCTGTGGTCTATATTTGCATCTCCAAGGCCCACCTATAATCCTTGGTCCTTGGGGCAACTGTATCATGAAGTCTTAAAGACCTCTAAGAGAGAGGTACTACGGGAGTGTCTTCACGTGGTTCTGGGTATGCTCTTAAAAGGGATTGCATGTGGTTTTTGCCTTTTTGTTTTGTTTTGTTTTGTTTTTTTTGCAGTAAGAAGTCTTCTCAGAATATGTAGTTTGCTATATTAGCAGACACTAAACCCTTATCAATATTTATGCACAGTAACATTCAGCATGAAACTAGGAAAAGCAAAAATAAGCCCCATTTGAGGGATCAGTGACCTACTATTCAAATCAGAAGTCAAGATATATGACAGCAAATTTCTGGTGAGTTCAGTGATGCTGAACTTAAAATAAAAACTGATCAAAAAAGGTTCATAAATGGAGAGGAGATGTAGCTCTCATCCTGAGCCCTGACCAGGGAGAAACTCTCTCCAGGGGCCAGCAGGAGAGTGGAGCTAGCAGCTACTTTCCAACTCTAGTTCTTGGAGTTGTTTGTGCTCATCCAGTCTCCAGAGGACAGGGCAGGCCACTTGGGCCAGACAAGAATCCAAGTTCTCTTTCTCTGGCTTTGATTGAGAAGAGGAGCTGCAGGACATACAGTGGATGAAAATGTGAATTTTTTCCTGTTGCTCTGTTTCTTTAAGGCAAATCAAAAAAAAAAAAAAAAAAAAAAAAAAAAAAAAAGGACTCAGGAAAGAGCCTTGGCCTTGTGCACACAGATGCTTGAGCCAAACATCCAACTGCTTTGACTTTGATGCTGAACAAATATCAGAGTCTTTGTTAAACCAAAGAGGCAGTGAGCTTGATTCAGTGACATCCTCTCCATCCAAGTACATTCCTAGACAAATCGATGGGCTGACTTTGGGAGGAGCGGTAGTGCTAGGGTGGAAAGGACACCGACAGAAGCAGAGCTACTTTTGCTCAAGTTTGCCCTGCTTTTCAGATGGTCGCTGATGGTTCTTTGTTTTCTTTTTGTCTTGCACTTTGTCACTCGTGAAGCTCCTCATCTCAGTGAACTTCTATTATTTTCCCCACTGGATTTGCATCTTTGGAATTAAATCACAACTATATTTGACGTGTCTATTGTATATGAATCATCTTATCTCATGTAGGTTCTTCAGCTGCAGGAGGCAGGGGAAGATTAGTGAGTCTCTGGTGAGTGACTAGGGCACTCACCACATCAAACACATTTCAACATTTGAGAACAACTCAGCTTTTATCTGAAACATGGGAAACTTCAGACCTCAGAAAGGCAGTTTATGTATTCCTCTCATTCCCATAGCAATAGCAAAGCTTTTAGCTACTGTGGAAACTACTTGACAATCAGCTGGGAATTACTCCCCACCAACACGTACAGTCCTGCAGGCTCACTTTGGCTGACACAGATTCAGTATAAATACTTGCTGAGGAGAGAGACCAAATGGATCCCATTCTATGCTGTCTTTAAGTCTCCAACCTAACATAGCCCATGTATGGTTTCAAGACACAAACATTTGCTTTTCATTTTCTTCTAGGAGCAAACCACTCCAGCTCCTTGTAAGGAGTGTATGACTATTTTATAGATACATTTCTGCTCCAGCCCTAGCTCCTGCTCCCTTCCATGTTCAAAAGATACCACAGAAACATTGCTGAGTCTGCAGCTGTCATGAAGCACCTTCCTTGAACATGCAACTCAAAATGAATTTTCTTGAAAACTAGATCAGAAGAAACCAAACCTCTTGGTACATATGAGAAGTGTACCACCCATTATGGTTTACATCTAAAGTGTCCCTCAGAAGTCTTGCTTGGTGACAGGCCTGGTGGAAGGGGTAGGTCACTGGGGTCATGACTTACAAGAGTGCATTTCTCTCCTTGGTTCTTCCTTCCTCTCTCTGCTTCCTGGGCACTATAGCAGGAGCAGCTTTTCTTTGCCATGCTCTTCCTCCTTGGTGTTTTGGCCCTGGAGCAAGTTGACCATGGAATGAACCCACTAAGACTGTGAGCCAAGCTAAATCTGTTTTCCTTTAAATTGTGAATGTCAAGTATCACGTCTTCATGATGAAGAATCTGCCTAATACACTGTGTAGCAGTTATTAAGTTCATCAGAATATCAGGAATTCCTCATTCTTTATCCCTCTTTGAGAATAGGGAATTCTCAATGCTACAGAAAACCTTGTTAGAACTAGCTAGTAATTTTCTTCCCAGCCTCTGAGCCTTCCAAGATGTCTTGGAGGTGTGGTTTGCCTCATGCCACAGAGTAGAAGTAAAGCCAGGTCCTCTTTGCCTGTACCACCACTGGTTTGTGAAAAAGAACTAAACTGCCCTGGTCTATCTTACATGAATAATACAGGGAAGATGGATAATGATTAATTCTTGGGTACCTGCCATATTAGGAGGTGCTTAATGGTATGGATTTCAGGGGAAGTGTAGCCACATCTAGGACTTTCTGTAGCTTGATTCTGGAAGAGTTTCCAGCATCAACTCCCTGGCCACTTGTGCATTGCCCAGGCCTCCTTTTCCATGCACAACTCTTTTCAGCTCTATCAGTTATCCAGTCGCTTTTCAATACATTTCTTTTCAAGGCAACTAGATATAGCTTCTGTTGCTTTCAACCACTGGTCCTCACTAGCTCTGTATCCAAAACATAGTTTCATTGGATGGGTAAGAGTGCTTTGCTCAAGGCATCTTACAAAAAGAAGAGCAGAAGGGGTCCATGACTGATACTCACAAGGCTTTACTCCTCCAGCTGCTAGCAGTAGGGAACAGGTAAGGAGGTCATTTCAAGCCAGCAGGAGGTGGTGGTCTATGGTAAATAAACCATCTGATTCCACTCTGGCTCATACACCCTTAATTTAAAAGCAGGTACTGACAGGCATCCTGTGGATTTATTTGTCCAGCTCTGCCCTCCCTCTCATTCTGACTCCCATTTTCCAACTAACAGTCAGGCCCCACAGCTGGATAAAATAAAATGGTTATATTGGGAGGCCTTAAAATTAACATGGTTCAATATGTCTTAAAGTTGAGGCCCTGGGTAAAGAATAGAGGCTTTCTCACTTTCTTTGCTGCAGCTGCTGGGGATAAAGTCAGAAGTTGTCTGCTCTAAGGGTTCCCCACTGCCAGGCCCAAGACCTCCACCCCATCCCACCCCATCCCACCCCACCCCTTCTGAGTCCACTCAACTGCTATGCTTGCCATGTACTTTGGTGAAAGACAACCCCACTCCATCAATGGCACATTATCAGATGGCTTTCCATTTTTCTTAATCACCTTACTCTTTTGCTCTTCCAAAGTTGAGGATAAATTATTTAACAAGTCTCCAGGGGTTGACTTTATGAGAATTTAAAGCCAGACCCCATCTGCTATAGGTTAGAGTGAGCCAAATGCCGTAAGTTAATCCTTCTTGTTCCACTCTGGAAAACACCCAGCCCTACACACATGTGCACACGTGGGCAATCACAAACCCACACACCCAGCAATAGCACCTCCCAAACCACATGGCCCAAGTAGTAAAACATCAAGGCTTGATTGCCATTCTCGAAGCCAATAAAAACTTCACTGTGTGCCCCCATGTAGTTGAGCCTGTGCTAGTGAGGGTGCCCCATGTGCTGCCTCTGTAAGTGGGATGCCATTGTGTCATTGTGTCCTTCAGACAAGGACAGAGGTCCCATTTAGATGTGTAAGCATTCAGATACACCTGCATCTTTCCAATACATGCCTTCATATGACACATATAGAGATATCATTTTGCATAATTTTATAATTTATTAATTTTACATCTCATTTAATTTAAAGATCACAGATCAGCTACTTTTTAATCTTTTACACCAGAAGTGGATTTGAAATGTAGTTGTGCTACATTCCAACCAGATGACTTTTTAAGCCCAGCACTCAAGTCCTATACAATGAGAATGAAAAGTAGTACCTGTGGGACGGGAGATAGCTCAGTGGTCTAAGCACCTGCCTGGAAAGCACAAGGGCCTGAGTTTGATCCCTGATACCACATGCCAGCCCCAGAATCCTAGGTGTGCCATGCCAACTACTAAAACCAGGTGTGGTGTTGCATGCCTATAATGTCATTGTTGGAGAGGCTGAGACAGGAGGATCACAATGAGTCCAAGTTGCATAGTGAGATCTACCCTTCCTAAGTCCATTCAACTTTTACACTTGCCATGTACTGCAGTGTGCTAAATAATAACAATAATAATAATATAATAGAAGGAGGAGGAGGAAGGGAAGAGGAAGAAGAAGAGGAAGAAGAAGAAGAAGAAGGAGAAGGAGAAGAAGAAGGAGAAGAAGAAGAAGAAGAAGAAGAAGAAGAAGAAGAAGAAGAAGAAGAAGAAGAAGAAGAAGAAGAAGAAGAAGAAGAAGAAGAAGAAGAAGAGGAAGCAAGTATCTACCTTATAATGTTAGTGTGAAAATGAAACAAAATATCAAAGGATGTCTTAACTTACAGTCTGGCAGATGATAAGTACTATTATGGTCCAAGACAAACGGTGTTGTGCTGTTACTACTCCTATGACTTACCCCAAAGACCTTTTATTTAGAAGTTTACTAGTAAAATTTCATTTATAAATTAGTTACATACTTCCTTCCCCATCCTTTGGTGTTCAGACATATTGACATCACCTTATCAAAACTTTTCATCTGAGATGTCAGTGCTCATATCTCCAGCAAGAGGTGAAGAGTTTTTCTGAGTTAGTTTCCCAATCGGTCTTATCATCAATGATATGTAAACATTGGAATTGTTAAAAGATCTGTGATGATTTATGTAGAATGAGGTTAATGCAGTTTCTCCACTCTCTGGAAGAGGAAACAGATGTCCAGAGAGAAGGCTGGGCCTCAGGTCCCAAGGCAAACACAAGAACCTACTTCTGCAATGCTGAGGGCTACTTCTGTCTGCTTGGTCTTGTATCCAACTAAGAAACTGTGATCTGTTGTCAGAATACATACTAGTCAGTGTGTTTTTACAGAACAGGTTCTAAATTAAAAACTACAGTAGAAACCTACTGGGCACATTTCTTGCAATTCCCCTCCACCCCACCTCAACTGCTCTGGGAATCTGTCTCCCTCCCGTTCCTCAGTACAGCTCCTGATGCCCACGTCATTGGCTGCAGATCAACCCTTAGCCACAGGTCTGAGTCAGTCACAATGTCCAGATTGGGTCAGTAAGAATAGCTCTTACTACGCATAGGAAATAAAGAAAAGAAAGTTTTTTTTTTGTTGTTTTTTTTTTTTTTTTTTTTCCTGGTGGTTACATTTATTGGTTATGTTTTATGTTATTGTCCACAGAAACAGAAGCCATTGTGTAAAAAGAGAATAGAGAGAAAATCAATCATGGAGAAGAGCTAAAAAAGATTCATTAGAGTTTTTATTCCTCAGATTCTAGTTTACTTTGAGACCTGCTCCATGCTTGGCCTTGAGTTCTTTGGAAGCACTGTCGAATAATTGTTTCCTGGGTTACACTAATGAATGGTTTTGCAGCTTCCTATGTGCCACACAGGTAATACTGAAAGAGATAGGCCACTTAGGAGCCCACACAGTACTGTCCTTTAGAATAGAGCAGCAATCCTGTTTGAGAGGTATTTTCTCATCATTAATAGGGGTTCCTCCATAGCTTCAAATCTCTTGAAGGTACATTCCTAGTCATGGTCCCTGAAGTCACCAGGTATGTATTTGCCGGTCAGTCTCTCCCATCCCTCCAGCTACTCTCCCCCAGCTGCTGTGATAGATCCCATGCAAAATGCATAAAGCTTCACACTGCACCCTGACTGCCTCCTGTTCTTTTCTTTTCACCTCCACCACCCTCGCCTTGAAGTTCATCTGCGTTTCTGTGAGGGTCATGCTGTCCCCTCCAGAGGAATATACTTGGCTTCCACTCAGCAGCCACAGCTTTAGCACCTGTGCGTCTCTCATTACTTATCTGGTATCAAAAGGCTGCCCCAGAAAACACGGTGGTGTCAAGAGAGGGGTTACACACCTGTTGCACACTGACTGCTGAAAGCGGAAGTTTATGCTGGGGATTCTGTCCCATGGCAGAGCTTATTCAAAGGATGGAGCAAATAAATATTAACAGTTAATGAACTGGATTGTTAAGTGGGATACAGAAGTAAGTTTATGAGCACAGAAACTACTTTTCAGAGGCAAGCATCATCTTAACAAATCAGCCACATAACATGTGGATGAATAAATGGGTTTTCCCCCTAAAACATGTTTACTTATGCAGGAGCCAATATGTTAAAAAGCCATGAGGAATATTTAGATTTTTTCACTCAACAAATATTTCTCGGCTGCCTACTAAGTGCTACTTAGCAATGCACAAAATGAGTGAAATTCCTCATCGTTGTAGAGATTCTATGCCATGGGTACAAATGGAAATAGTAGCTGTAGAAAACAGATAACACTCCTGTCTTTGCAAACTTTCTCTAAAGTACTGTGCTAATATAATTTTCATGCATTATTTCATGTATTCTATAGGAAGGTGATCTGAACATGTGAAGAAGTGACTCTTATCCATCACCCTATCTCTGGTGCTTGCCATATAGTTGGTCTTAGTGAATAGTTTTGACTAAATAAATGAATACTCTCTCCATACATTTTGTGAGTTTGATGTTATTGTATCCATGAAACAAAAAAAATAGAGATCCAATTTTGTGGGTGAAAATCAAGGTCTGAGAGGTTAAGTAGCTTGACCCAAATCAGATAGCACGAAGGGCCAGATTCAAGCCCAGTTTTCCAATACACAAAGATAATGATATTCAGCTGTATCTGTTGAAGCTTCTTCGGGTTCTGGTCCCACTTACCTCATCTGTGCCTATAGGGAGGAGTCATAGTGCTCTCTGTCCCTGGGATGCTGCTCTTCTTTGTGAACGAGAAAATGTAACCTTTGATAAAAGTGTTCATTTGATGTAACTCACATGTCCTGGGTTCTATCAGCTCAGCCTGTGACTAACGAGGAGCTATGGTGAATACCAATAACCCTAAAGGCCTCGTTTTGCTCTTGCCTCCATGCCAAAGAGCACCTCTTCCCTTAAATAAAGCCAACAACCACCCCAGGTATTCTACCTTTAGTCACACACACATTTGTTGGAATTTTCAAAGGTTCATCTATATGGATCTCCAATCCACCCATGAGTTTTTAACAGCTGCTGTGGGACATCCACAACATAAGAAGCGATTGCAGCCATAACACTGTGGCTTCAGTCAGTGGTGGTGTCAGAAAAAAAAGGATCCTAGCAACCAGTTTCCCCAAAGCTTACAGCCTCAGCATATGTAAAGAGCTCCCACGAATGCCCCAGAGCTCCCAGGACTCCTCAGAAGCAGCACTCTCGTGTCCTGCATCTTACAGCATCTCTCTTCCAAATCAAGCCAAGATGAGTTCTTTCCCCATGCACCCAAGTGCAGGGAGAAACAGCAAGGGGTATGGTGCAGATGCACACTTGTGCTCAGATAGCAGAGCACTGCAAGCAGGGGCGTACTTTCTAAGTCCATGAGTCAGGGATAGGTTAAATTCAAACAGATACAAAATGTCTGTACAGTGGCTTTGCTAAGTGATAGAGCCTGTTGGGTTCTCATTCCAAAAAGTACTAGAAAATACCAATCACAAACAGAATATATTCTATATATAGAAGATATTCAACACATGCTACATTTGGAGGACTAGGGTGGCAGAAAACTGTCCATTAGCTCCAAAGTAGATGATGGGTGCAGCTGAGGACTCTCGTGTGTGAAAAGCAAGGCCTGAGAGTCATTCAGGTGAGTGTAATTTTCAGCTCAGAACCTGGACCATGTTATCCCCCAAACCTCCACTTCATCTTGACATGAGGTGGGCAGGCCTGTGGCTCTAGTGGTCCGATCCAGCTTCAGCCCCCCACTGAGGCACCCTCTGAAGTTGGCAGACCAGGGTTCAGAAAGCTGTGGGGCTAGAGGAAAATGTGTTAGGAAGGAAAATTCCAAGCATGAAAGTTTATTAGGTGGTAATAAGTTTATAATACAGCTCAGAGCCTCACTGCGGTCCGTATCTACAAGGGTGGCACTGTAATTAGAGGGAATTTAAAAGGGAACATTCCCCGCCAGGAATAACATAATTTTAGTCTTTTATCCAAGCATCTTGGTGCCTACACATATGAGCTTATTAAGCCCGACAGACTCCCAGAATGGGTTATAAGTGTCACTGTAGCTCTCTGGCAATAAAATGAGCTGTTGCCCTAGACTGCTATCTCTGGGCTCCCACAGCTACCCACTAGCCCAGTGCTCCTCCAGGGGTGGTCCTAGCTTCCCCGGTGGTCTGCAGTGGGTTTCCAGGGGTCTGTGGTTGGCCTCCAGGGGCAGTCATGCTTCTCAATAGCACGGTCTCTGCTTAAGCTCCAGGAGGAGTTTGTAATTTACTTGTGCTATGCCTTCTGATAGCTTGCCAGATTTTTAAGTACATTCTTCTTGTTTCTCCTTGTGACATTGTCCATGCCCACCCAGTCCCTCCTTTTTTAAATTTTTTATGATGCTGACTTGTTTGTGACAGTGTTGGATGGCCTGAATGCTCTCTGGTCCTAACGAAAGTAGCCCTTTACTCCAAAGTGTTGGGTTTTCTAGTTTCCGCTGGCTTTGGTTAGCTCTGCACACCATGCTGCCACATTTTAGGCCTGTAGCGGCACGGCCTCGCTCAGATGGGCTAGCACGCAGGCCAGCTCCTGTCGTAACAACAGCCATCTTCCTTCATCCAAAGGGAAGTGTTGGTGGTCAGGATATCACCCAGATTGTACTCCTGGCTTGCTTCATAAAAGGTTCAAAATGAAAACTGGAACACAGAAATTATCTCAGGTCAAGGTTTGTTATTTAACTTCAAGATTTCCTTTAAGTGGAGAGGCAGGAAGGAACGTTCCCAGGCCCACCCAAACAGTTTATTAACATGCTCAGTAGTTTGCCTTCTTTTTTTGGCCATTATTTCAAAGGCTTTTGAATGTATACACAGTCATATTTTTAAAAAATAGGCAATTTGCAAATTTTTATATTTTTAATTGAAGCTTCTCTCTACTGGCTCAATTTTTCAGTAAGCTAAACTTAAATCTCAACAACCTCAAGATTACTGGAAACTTTTAAACTTTTTTTCCCCCTCCCTGACAATAAAATTCCACATCTGGCCTGACAAGCCTGGTGCCAAGTTCCAAGTTAATTCACTTTTGAATGGACGAGCTACTATGATCAAGCGAAAAAGAAAACTCTGCCTTCTAACAGGCTCACGAGTTACCACTTCCCTACAAGTCGCTGATACAATGATAGCATAGCCCTGCCCAGGCACCAGTAACCGCAGAGCCCTTATGCAAACCAATTTTCTAGAGAAGAAAAATTGCTCTTTAATACACCCTTCTGTTAGTTACGAGGCAGTGCCTTAATGTCTAACCTTTCTATGTCTCCACTCTCAAAGTCTAGACGTGAGACTCGAGTTAGTGCAATTCGGTCATTCAAGCCAGTCTGCCTACTGCTCTCAAACTGGTCACCTGCTGCTTCTCTTTCCTCCACATTCCAACAGTGCTCCATTCAAGACTGCATGCAAATGTTCTGTAACAAACTCCCAAAGGCATCATGGCTGCCACAGAGTCAGGGTTTGTACTATTTCTTCCTTGTATACAGTCCAAAGTATGCTCCCCATTGGTAGCCTGCTCTAGCTCAGTGTGGTGCAGGGACCCTGGGTTCTTCCACCTGTGATGCTGCCATCTGCTTCATGGGCCCATCTGGGCCAGTGCGACACAAGGAGAACCATGGCTACTTACATCGGAAGGTTTGCAGGGGTGCGTGTACAGAGCACCGTGTAATCCTGTCTGCTCACTCTTCTTTACTTACCAGAGCAAAGTGAACCATGACAAAGGTCTGCAAAGGTAGCCCAGCTCTGTGTGCAAAGGGAGGAGAAAGAGGTATTGGTGACTCCTGAGCTGATGCCTGTATCCCTAGGCTCCAGCTGTGCTTATGTGTGTGCTTCATGTCACTGTGCTGGGACCCAGGTCTGCTCAGAGGTTGTGGGACCCCCAACACGAGCACTCATCAGATGAATAAACAGGCAAATTTCTTCAGCCCAAAGTGCAATATTGCAGACATGTTTGAGGAATTTAGGAGAATGTTTTACTCACCTTATTGGGAGAAGAGAAGGTGAAGCAGGGTGACTGCAAAAAAATAAAAGTGGGGCTGTGGAGATAGCTTAGTGGAATAAGTGCTTGCCTGGCAAACACAAGGACCTGAGTTCAATCCCTGATTCCGTGGAGGGGGAAAAAAAATGTAGGGTGGATGTAGCTTCTGAAGCCATCCCTTAAAAAATCAAAGAGTGATCTTTATCTTTTCTAATTGTAGAACTAACATGAGCTCATTAAAAAATTCAGAAACATGCTGAAAATATTTAAGAAAGGAGATGGAAGTTGCCTGTTATCCTTTTACCCAAGACTTGCTAAAACTTTTCATTTATATATTCTGATATATTTCTTTGTGTGTATCATTTTAATTAAGTTATGTATATCTGCAAAACTGATCATATTGTACAGTGTATTCTATTTGGCAGTGTTTTTTCATTCAATAAAGTATCTTTTGCACATCAATACATGTAAATAAGTGTCTCATACTTATTTACATCACAAGTTTGACTACATATTATTTGATTGTACACACACTTGAGGATAACTGTGTAACACATGAGTTCAGCAGAACAAGTGCCAGCTGGGAGGTTAGTGAGATCTGAGATTATATTTATTTTACTCATCAGTTTATACCCAGAGCAACATAAGGAAGTCTTGCTCATGACAGTTACTCAATGGAGCTCTGAGGCAACAGGACTCCACAAAATCAGGAGTCCCTCTCAGACTTGGATGTGCTCACAAACCACACAGAGATCTGGTTAAAATACAGACTATGAATCAGAAAGTTGTTTTTTTAAGATTAATTAATTGAAAAACATTTTTAAATGTATTTGGTACAGGGCCTCACCACTCAGCTCAGACTTACAGTAATCCTCCTGTTTGCAGCCTCCCCAGTGCTGGGATTTCAGGTGTGTGCCACCATGCCCAGACTACATCACTGGCTCAGCATGCCCAGCATGGGGTTTGATCCTAGGTCCCTGCACTTGCCTAAGCAGGCACTTAGTCCACTGAGCTACCTTGCCAGCCCTTGAGTAGAAAGTTTTAGATGGACCCAAGAGTTAACACTATTCTAGAAGATGCTTATGCTGAGTGCCAAGGGTCTAGGCTGGTGATTCTTAGTGCAGAGAACACTAGTCAAAGGATGTTCATAAGTGTCTAGAGATAATTTTGTTGTTATGACGTGTTTGTGGACTCATCACACACACACACACACACACACACACACACACCATCTCCTACTGGTTTTGGTTTTCTTCAGACCTCTGCCCTATACAATGGACATCCTGTCCGTTCTATGACCTCCATGAACATATGACCTTGCCCAACTGGCCTCCAGGTGTCTGGTATTTATTCTGGAGCAGAAGTTGAGCCCCTATGGTTGCATAAGTCAGATAAATATGTCATTACCTGGAGAATATTTGCTAAGCAAATTAACAATGCAAAGAAATTATAGAGAGGTAAGGAATTAATTCAAGTGTTCAAATGTTTGAGGACAAACTGTTTAAGCAGCTTAAAATCATCCATTAATACTTAAAAGTAATTTTAAATTAATTGCAAATGAATTCTTCCAGGCCATGATTGGTTAAGATAAGAATATATAGATGAAATAAAAAAATGGCTGCTTTTCAACTATTGTATGGTCCATATATCTCAAACGTCCTCAGCATACAGCTTTATAGACTTGAATGAAGTGTTATAACTACTATTGCTCATCTTTGGAGGTCCCAAAATCTCTAACCATTCTAATGCCACAAGCCCTTACCCCCATATATATCAGAAGAATGACTCTTTCCCTTTGTAAGTCAGCTGGGGGACATTGCTTCCCACTCCCTCTGGGAACACCTGGATCCTCCCAGGGCCTCTGCTATGCACTGGCCCATCACCATCCTGACCTGGACCACCGTGTCTTGGCCTTTGTCATTTGCAGCTGCTGTCTCCTGTGGACTCTGCCTCCCTGAGTCACATTCCTGTCTTTGACCTAGACCCTTTCCAATGGCTCTCCACCTGGCCAGGCTAATCCATTCCACCCACCAGCGCTATCAGTCACTACAGCACCTGACAGCTTCACAGTCTCTTGTAAATTACAAAGGAAGACATTCACTCCTGCTGTCACCTTCAGATGATGGGGGTGGGACACAGCATGGCTCCTCAGTCCATGGATTAGGACAGGGTTTATTGCAACACCTGTCAGTTTACATATGCAGTTCCTGTTCTGCAAGGAGTGGACTAGTGTCCCGCAAGGGACACAGAGGTGTAGAGGACTTCATGCTCAGACGCCATGCTGTGTGCCACAGAAACACAGGCAGCACTTGCGACTGCAGGCAGACCTTGTCGGCGGTCTGGCTGGCAGACCCCTATGATCATTTTTTTTTCAGAGCTGAATGTTTTATTTGTTTCCGATTGTGCTGCAAAGCTGTCGCTTCACTATATAAAAACAGCCCCAGATGATGTAGCCCATTATAAAATTAAGAGTGTCAGTCTTCATCTGATATTTGTTATACAGCTGACGCACATGCTCTTTGAGTACTTCAACCCAAATCCAGGGAGAAATCTAAGCAAGTTACCGTATTACATAAGGCTTCTGATAACAGTGTTATCCATGAATGACTAATTCTTATGCCTAGTTTTTACCATGGGTAATTTCATGAATTCTTCAATCAGAACCTACAGCCTAAAGATCCTAAGGTATACATAAAAAGATACACATTGTGTTTATCTGCAGTCACTAAGCTGTGAAGGGGCATTTTCACCCAGGAGCAGTGGTGAGAGTGGTTTCTTTTTTATGCATCTAGTAAGATCTACCTTGAGCACCACTCCTTTGCCCCTGCCCACACTTCCCCTGCTCCCTCACCCTTCGAACATGGTGACACAGACTTAAATTAGACTAATAACATGGTGCAGGCAGCAGGCCCTCCACACTGATCCACTCATGCAGCAAACTTTGGAAAGAGGGTGGAGCGGAGTGGGGGACAGGACATGTCACCATCCAATATGTATTTAAGGTGCTCAGTCGTGGCTTACCAAGGCCCTTGCTATATGTGAATTCATGTTACCATTGTATTCAATTAGCTTATGTCTGCTGTCCCTTTCAGGGTTCATTTTACTTATAAATTCTAACCTAGGAACACCAATTGAGAAAACCCAGGTGTGTAGGAATTATGTTTGGAACCTTAAGATGCCTGTTTCATGAGCTAATAGAGATAGTTTTAATTGAAAAATTTGTACCAAATATTATGGTTTAGTATAAATAACTAAAAAAACCGTGAAAAATACAATATATAAAGTAATGCAACATGGCATATATATATAAAACTAGGAGCCCAAATGGGCTCCTAATTACAAGGTTACTCTAATTTCTAAATTCTTTGCTCAGAAAACATTCCAAGAGATTTATGGAAAAATAATGAGTGAGATAGTAGAATATTATAAGTTGAAATATTTGAACACTACATCCAATTCCCTGAAAATAATTCTAAAACTTTCTTAGAATGGATAGGGAGACAGGAATACAGCTACACTGCCTCCATCTTTGTTCTTTGGGTCTGCCAGCATGGCGCTGCTCTTAAGATCGGATCTTACTCTGTGATTCTAACTTCACTCCTACAGAAGTGGTGATCAAGTCTATCTCTGGAGCCTCTGCTAAGCCTGGGGTATAGGACTACTCAGACCGCTCCCCACATTCTCTCCCCTTCTTCTGAAGCTCGGTGTCTACCACCCACTCTACTCATTCTCTCTTCTCCAAGCAAGGACTCCCCAGACTTGGTCATCTTGGTTACTCATTCTATTCTGTTATTATATGAAACTTGATAATTCTTTTTTTAAGGGACCAACTGCCTTTTAAAAAGTCTGGCTAGCACTGAGGTGAGAACTTTCCATTTCTCTTGTTGCTTTTTTGAAGGAATGAATAAAGCTGAATGACCACGGGTTACAGTGGTTGCTACTATCCAGGCCAGTGAGATAGCTCAGTGGTCTGAGCACCCATCTAGGAAAGCACAATGACCTGGATTTGATCCCCGCACTGGTGAGGCTAAAACAGAAGAATCACTACAAGTTTGAGCCGCATAGTGAGACCCTGTACCACATACGTCAAATAAATAGATAATTTATTTAATTAAGAACAGTGCCAAATGTCAATTTGGAATGGTCCTCCAACATTCCCAGCGTTCCCCTCCACTGCACTGGATGTGGGTGCGGTGTCTTCAGTGCACGGACACTTGCAACACACGTGGCATATGCGCGCAGCCGCTTTGGCGCCTGCCTTGGGCCTGGCTCTCCTGCTGGCTAAGGGCGGGCGCGGGTGCTTGCTGGGATTGAGCTCGTTCTGTGAAGCCGCGGAGGATGCTCTGTGCTTTCTGGTCTTTCTCTGGCCCCTCTCTGCTTCTGCTGCCCATGCACTCCACAGGGGGAGCTGCAGCTGCTGCTGAGCACACAGCCATTCCTCTAGGGTCTCTTTCTACCCAAGGGCCAAGGGGAGAATGGGGCTAGACAGGCGACAGTCAGTGACCGGCTTTTTGTCCTCTAGTCAAGTGGAGCACATTAGTGGGGAGTTGAAAGACCCACCTTTGCTGTTTCTATTATTCTTCCAGCTTCTGAGCTTTTTGCAGGGCCTGGCAGCAGCCGAGCTCTCTGGGTTCAAATCTGGCCACTACCATTTTATAAACGATGGTGGGTATTAACCTCCTTGTGCCTCGGTTTCTTGATCTATTGAAAAGAACAAGAAGAGTATTTATCTTACAGAGCTATATTCATGCACAGCCTATAAAATATCCTAGTTATTATAATTTTTACTACTGAAAAAAGACATTGTCTCCACAGTGATCCACAGCGAAACTGAGCTGCTATCACTTCTAAGAGAGGTGTGGATTAATAAAATGATAGCTATTTGCCAGGTAGCTATAAGGTAAGTCGGTACGTTCACTATCTCACTAAGTCTTATGAAATAGACAAATAGAAAGTTTTTTTTTTTTTATAGCTAGGGAATAAATTTTAATGACTTACCTTAGATCACAGAACTTCTCAGGAGTGAAGTTACCATCTAAAGGTCTTTGTCCTTTTCTTAATTCAATACTTTTCCCACTGTATCTCGCTGCTTTAGAGTTTTATTGATTCTTCCAATCAATACCTGCTACTTGCTGACTTAGTGCTGAAATAGGTGAAATAACTTGGATGGGATGGAGAGAGCGCCACAGTAAGATATCTGCACCACATTTGCAGTCATTTACCCAAGAGCTATGTTCTGCACATGTACAAAATTTAACTTCTGTAAGGTGAATAATGGATTGGGTCCGCTTGTTATTGACAGACCTTTCTTCCTCCTAAATCAGTCAGAGTTTATTCAGAATAGTCATTCAAAATATTTTAGCAGGAAGGGAGGTCATGCAAGAAATTATTTGCCTGTGAAATCATTATGAGGTCTGGCAAAGTCTAAGTCACAAGGAAATTTTGTGATTTTTAAGGCATCTGTGAAATGCCTCTAGCAACCCTAAAACAGACACGCCCTAGGATCTTCTAGCATCCACTACAGATGTCACTTGTATTTTCCGGAAGTCTATTTCTTGCTGCCAGAAGGAGAGTACCAATAGCTTGCTCTCTTCTTCCATCTCATTCTGACATCAGCGCTTTCCATTTGCTGAATCTGAATGGCAATTCTGCAGGCAAAGGAACATGGGAAATGTAATATCTAGGCACCCAGATCTGTGATACAAAGAAATAAGCCCAGAAGGACAATCAACAAACAGTATATAGCACTTCTCCCAGTGATGTCTAATGAGGGAAGTGATTCTCTTCCTGTCAACCAAGAGGCTAAGTGTTACTTTTTGGATTTCCTGAATGCAGAAGTTCCACCTTCATGTGGGAGGCTCCAACTAATGACTTTGTATCCTGGAAGAAATGTAAAGGGACAGAAGAAAGATGGGCTGCTTCCTCCTGCCTGCCTGCCTGCCTGCTATACCATAAACTATTTCTCCACTGCGATGCTCCTCTGCCATGTCACCTTGCCTTTCAGTCAGCTGATGATGGGATGAGACCTCCCAAACTGTGAGCTGAAATAAGCCTTTCCTCTCTTAACTTGTGGGCATTGTGTATTGTGTCTTGTGTCTCAAAGAGGAGAGATGCAACTACAACGGGGCCCATCAAAAGGAGACTATCAACTGAGCACCAGCTTAGAGCTTGGGTTGTCACCTGTGATAAATAGGTAAATTGGAAGGGAAGGTCAGGGAAGAGCCCTTACCTTGGGTACACAGCTCAGCTACACGGAAATGATTACCTAATTCCCATCATGCTCACAGTGATATTCCTCTATGTCTGTCTGTCTGTCTGTCTGTCTGTCTCTCTCTCTCTCTCTCTCTCTCCCTTTCCTTTTTTCCATCCCTCCCTGTCTCTCTCTCTCTCTCTGTCTCTTTCTCTCCCCCTTCACATCCCCTTTCACCTCCCACTTCCTCTCTCTCCCCCTTCCTTTCCTTTCTCCCCTTTCTCTCTCTCTCTCTCTCTCTCTCTCTCTCTCTCTGTCTCTGTCTCTCTCTCCTCCCTCCTCCCTACACAGTGCTCCTGTCCAATGGCCCACTTGCTTTGTTTTGTTTCTGAAAGAGGGATTGAACTCAGGCCCTTGTGTTTGCTAGGCAAGTACTTATTCTACTGAGCTATCTCCCCAACCCCTTAATGGCCTATTTTTCACATGAATATACCTTGTCCAATTCTCCTTTCTTGAACATCCCAGTTCAATATAAGCTCCTAGAAATGAGGCATTATTAGTTGAAGTCTCCCTTATGTTCTTTCCTTCCAGATCTAAAAGATATTTCCCCTCGACAAAATTCTAGCCCTAACAAATGAAACTTTGGGTATTTATTTATTTATTTATTCATTCATTTTTGAATGGAAGACACAGAAAGTTTATTTTAAAAAATGGGACACATTATCAGAATAGCAAAAATAAGATGGAAAGAATCAGTTTGTGTCTGTGCCACAAGAGACTTCTATGTATGCATGTTAGCTCATGGTCAAGGCCTATAGGTCACAGCCTGTGTGGCTAGCCCACCTCGTCAGCCATGTTGAGAATATAGTTGGCCATGTCGTCTTCTGTGGGCGTATCTGACACCACCCAAGACTCATTGGCTCCAGTCATCTCTAGACGACAAATAAGGCAATTTCTGTGTCGGTCTGTCCACTTACCAATGCACTTCTGGCAGAAGCTGTGTGCACAAGGCAGGATGAGGTCAGCCTGCCCATCCATGCAGATGCGGCCTTCCTC
Organism: Myocastor coypus; assembly: GCA_004027025.1. Taxonomy (NCBI): domain Eukaryota; kingdom Metazoa; phylum Chordata; class Mammalia; order Rodentia; family Myocastoridae; genus Myocastor; species Myocastor coypus. The sequence continues at coordinate 23,055 of PVJA010001524.1, forward strand.
CTCATTGGTCAGCTGCTTCACCCTTCCCATCCAAAGGCTAGCCAAACAAGATGTCACAGAGGATGAGTTTTCACCAGGCTCTTCAAAGGTGGAGATCTGAGCCAGCATTCCTGCTGCTTGACTTGTGATATCTTTATAAAGCTGAAAGAACTGGTACAAATTCATGATCCATGATGCTTCTATAATGCTACTGCTTTTATTAATACTGGTATAGGCCACCCAGCCAACCACTTTTTAAAAGGTAGAAGAATCAGAACCAGGTTGGACCTCAAAGAGAAGATGTTTTTTCTGGCCAGTAGCCACTTCAGCAGTTACGTCATTGATTTCAGTTACTATCCCAAGAAATTCTTCACAAGTTAAGGAGCTACTTTCTCAAACCAATGTGACATGCTTTGCTACTTTTTTGGGAACTTAAAACTTTGGGTTTTTAAAACAACTGTTTCCAATATTGGTAGCAAGATCTTACCTTAGAGGGCAAACATTGTTCATCAAATATTTCTCTCTAGAAATACTTCTAGAAACAGATCCACACACACATAGTCACTTGGTTTGTGATAGAAGCTATAAGAAAAAAAGGTCTTTTTCATGTCATGCTAGAACAATTAAATATCTATACGAAATAATTAACCTTGGTAGCTACTTTACACTGTATTTAAATATTAATTTATGACAGAAAACTTCAAATATGAAATAAATTAATAAATATACTAAAAGATCACTGCTTGGCCTTCTGGTTAAAGTCAAGTGAAATATTCTAAAAGAAAACACAGGGAAAAATTTTGGCCTTGAGACAACCACAATTTTTTAAAAGTTAGGACATGGAAAGGACCTATCATAAAAGTGTTAATAAATTGGATTTTCTTCAAATTAAGAATTTAGGTTCATCCAAATTTGACAGAAAAAGAACACAAAGTCAAGCCACAAACTGGAAGAGAACTTTTACAATAGAGATCTTACAAAAGAATGACATCCAGCTTCCCCAAATTGACACTCATGACATATGAAGAACTTCTACAAGCCAATAAGGAAAAGAAATTGGAGTGGGAGAGAAAGATCCAAACAGGTACTCTATATAAAGTGTTATAACCAGACAGAAACATTGTTAAACATTATTAATCATTAGGATAATATCAGTTTAAAAAATAGCGAAATAATATTTCACATTTGGTAGATATTGATGTGTGTGTGTGTGTGTGTGTGTGTGTGCACACGCGTGTGTGGCACAGGCAATTGAACTTGGCACCTCGTGCTTGCCAGGCAGGCTCGACTTAAAGATTTTTTAAACATGGAGAAAAGAGCATTGGCAAGGTCACACACATGTGAAATGTTCCTGTATTCCTGGAGGAAGTATACAGTGGCAAAATCACTTTGGAAAACTACTTGGTGATATCAGAATCACCAAGCAGAAATGGTTTATCATAGATACACACACTAGGGAAATAAGTACTTCCAAAAAAACAGTGAGGAACATAAACACAAAAGCCATATTCATTATAGTGAAAAACTGGACATCACACAAATATCCATCAGTGGTACAAAGGATAAACATATTGTGATAGATTTTATACAATAAGCATTGCATTTAAACCTAAAAAAGAATGTACTGTTATACCAGGCAATATACAGATTCCCCAAAGACAATACATCAAGTCAAAGAAGCCAACCAAGGAAGTATGCCCTATAAGAATGTATGTAGATGGGGCTCAGGAGCAGACTGCTTTCATGGCAACACAAGTGGGAAGAGCGGCTACCCTGGCAAGACTGAATGTTTAATGAAAAGCAGCTGAGAGGAACTTCTATAATTTGTGGGACTGTTAATATTTAGCTCTGTGTTCTAGTTACATGGTATATATGTTTGTAAAAATTCACCAAGTCACATACTGACTGCATACATGTAATTGGATAAGAGGCAAAAAGAGCCCATAGTCCTGGAGCCCATAGTCCTTGCTGGTGGAGGTAAGTTCCAAGAGGCAGCTCGGAGAGTGCATTCAGCCAGACCTAGCTGGTGTGGGTCAGTTGCTCCATGTGGCTTCCTGACCCAACCAAGAGGGGCAGAAATCATGAAATGCAAAAGTTTGTTGTCATATCACGTGGGGCACGATTCTAGGCCAACTTTTTTAATAAGGAAAAAGAAAACACTCTAAGACATCAATAAAACGTACAGTGCAGTATACATACAACCTAGTAACAACAATCTTGCTATCAAGCAGTGTGTACTGGACATAACTATATGTGACGCTATTTTGTGGTTGACAGTGGGGTGGATTGGTTGACACCAATGTGACTGCACATATGCTAGTATGCATCATGCTGTGACTTCTGCATGGCTCCAACAGCAAGGCCATGAGCATTTTTTCAGTTCCAGCGTAACCACGTAGGGCTACCATCATCATGGGCTCCGTTTTTAGTGGAAGCCTTGGTATGGCACCTATGACGATATTTAGGAAAACTTTTTTAAGTCATCAAATTTAGCTTCCTTTGTTCTTCTGGTAGGAAATTCAGTTCTTTCCCATGAAATGTACCTGTGGTTGTCACCTGCAAGGGAATCTGACAAGAGCATACAGTGGGTTTTCCTTAGAACATATAGAAGAGATTGCTGTGCAGTACATACCAGGTTAAGGTGAAAGAAAGCAAAAGAGCCGGCCCAGCTGCCCTGATCGCCCGGCTGCCCAGCTCACTGTGTCACATACAGGAGGACATAGACTGCACCTGAGTCTTTGTAAACATGCTCGGTTCATGAAAGCCAACAGAAACAAGCATGTCGCATCATGGTGCACACTGTGTCTAAGTGTCCTGTGATGTACGTGTGTGACCCGATGTACTTGTCTCTCTCTTCTCAAAGCAGGATGAGAGACAAAGCCCAGCATAGCCACTTAGTGTCACAGGGTCAGCACAGCCCTTGGCATGGAGATGGCAGCCTCACTTGACAATTTCCTTTCCAGCTTAGAACATCCCCTCCATATAAAACTTTCTGGCCTGCCTCCCACTTCCTCTCCTGCTTTGCTTGGTGGCCTCTAGACATCCTAGATTTGAACGATCCTGTCATCAGCCGGCAAGCTTATCTCAGTCTAGCCAGAGACTTAAAAGTACCTGCCTTTTCTGTTTTGGAAAAGTCATCCTGTGTCTACAGAAATGAACATCCCCTCCCATGCACTCCTCATAAATATCTGGAAGATCTCAAGAAATGAACCTTGGCTGACCCAGTTCTGCACATCTTTGAAATCCCTCCCTTCCGCACTTTCTGTGGAGTGAGGCAAGGGGTCTGAAAACCCTTGAACACTTTTGTGAACCATAAATTCAGAGAACTGTTAGTTTGGGGATTTGAGGAACAGATTTCAGGAAGTAGCAAGGAATAATCATGCTTTGGGTCATTTCATCATTGTCCGTCCCCAAGGGCTTCCACGTGTTCTTTGCCTCTATCCCCACAGATCTGCATTTCCTGTTGGGAGGAAAGGAACCAAGTCAGAATTCAATTTGCAAGTGATATTAATCACAATTGCATTGTAAATGACAGCTCTCTGTAATGTGGGGATAGCCCCATCTTTCACAGAAGATCTCTTTTGTCCATTTAAAAATGAACAAAAAGCAATGCCTGTCTTCCCTGCATAAAGAATCATCTCATAAATGTATATTCCTTTCCCATATGGTGCATCCTTTCAGCCCTGGTTGCCCTCGGAGGAGCAGCAAGAAGGAGTTTCACATGGTATGACCAAGTTCACGTTATTTTAAGAACACAAACCTTTGACCTCAGCTCAGAGCTGTACTTCTGTAACATGCTCACAGAATGCATGGATTCTGTGACCTCCCAATGTGAAATGGGAGTTCTTTGTTTTATATCATCATCTTTTTGTGATAGAATAAATGACGATGGTGACAACAAGAGAAAGAATAATTCATTTTTGTCTCCGTGTAGAAGTCACAGAATCCTTAAATTTTGCTCCCTAGCCTAGAAGCAGAATCTTTTGGTGTCTGAGCTTGTTTACCTTAGTCAAGATTTGACTACAGAGGAAAAGGACTAGAATGCTTTTTGAACGACTTCCAAAGCCATCATAGACATCAAAAGGGTTTTATCAAACAACATTTTAATGATTTAATGTAAATGAACCAGAAATGGATGTATTGCATTTCCTTTAGAAGTACAGGAGTTTCAAATTAAAGAGGAAATGCTTACAGATAAAAGTACTGATTTTATTAAACCAAAAATGTTTCTAAGACTGACTCTTAGTGGGAAAGAATAAAATGGAACAGCTTGCTTTAAAAAAAATTAGTTTAATAAAAATTTTAAACTGATATATTTCAGTATTAGCTAATATTGGTTTTTTTTTTTTCTTTTCCTTTACATTATGGGCAGCTCAGCCTGCCATGGGGATGAGGCTAGCATAGCATATAGTGCAGGGGATCGAACCACAGTCCCTGTGGTTGCCTAAGCAGGCACTTTAGACCACTAAGCCATCTCACCAGCTCTAGCTAATATTATTTAAGTGCAAATTATCACTGCTTACTACTGAAAATGCACAGGCTACCATGGTAACAATAGATTTCATTTTCTGCACACTACATAGTAATTTGTGGTAGCAGTGAAAAATATAGTGAGATGTGAGTGTCAGTAGACATTACAGGAACATGTTACGGGTGTCTGTCTGAGAAGCACAAGGTTCAAAGTTTGATCACTGGTATTACAAGCAGTGCCAGCCCAGACACATGGTGCCAGGCCCTGACTGGTGGCACAAGCCTATAATCCCATCACCAGGGAGGCTGAGACAGGAGGATCACTATGAGTCTGAGCTGCATAGCAAGATCCTGTATCAAAAAGGAAAAGGGCATGTTACAGGACAGGATACAAGCTGGTGATCCTGGCCTGAACCATTCTGCATTCACATTTAGTTGGTTCAGAGAATATTCAAAATGTTTTTTAATTATTTACCGGGACTTAAACCTCAAATAATTTGTTTGAAATGTTAAGATTCCTAGCTTCTACTAACAAGTAGAAAAATCTGGTTGTCATGGAATCTGGTTGTAGTCCTGTAGCTATGAGCAGGCGCTCCTCTCCCTGGTGTTTTCCCCGGACTCCCACACTCCACAGCCCACTTGGGTTCCTGATTCAGCACCTGCCTGGTGCCTTAAGGCTCTGAGTGCACGAACTGTGTCCAAGAACAGACATGGATGTAATGTTCACAGAAAACAGCATCCTTCTTAACAAAGACATGGGGGGACATGTCTTTCAAATAGGAAATCAGATCTGGACGGATTCAAGCTTGGGCAATTCTCGCATGCACACATTGGCTGAACCATCCCTTATCCAAATGCTCTGGGCTGTGGGCCATAGATAGATACTTCCTCAAAGGGGCCAGAGAGCCACAGACATCACATCCCCGGTAAACACTTCAGCCGTTACTACAGTTGCTGAAAGAGATGGATTTTTGAATACAAAATTGAAGTATGGGGTTAATTACAATGAACCTTCAAATTCTATGTTATACATTTTGCATTGGGAGCTACATAATTCATAGGGCTATTTGTTTATTTTTCTATCATTTATGTATTTGGTACAGGGTCTAGTTACACAGCCCCAACTTGTAGTGATCCTCCTGTTTTCAGCCTCCCTAGTGGTGGGATTACAGGCATGTACCACCACACGTGGACTCCTTCACTGGCTCAGTGTGCCCCAAGGGTGGGGCCAGCATGGCATGTGGGACCGGGGATCAAATCCCTATCCCTGCACTTGTTAAAGCAGGTGCTTAGTCCGCTGAGGTATCTCACTCAACCACTGGGCTATTTACTGCCAGGAACCTTTTGTGGACACAAAATAATGATTAGTTCTGTTGGTTTAAATGCTTAGTTGGCTAAGATACTGTCCTAAAGATTATAAGATAATAAATCAAAGCCATAGAGCATTGCATGTTATGGTTGCAGAAAATATAATCAAGCTAGCTAACTTGAATAAGTAAACTGCTTGTTATAAGGCTAGGAAATGTACCAAAAGTATCATGAAAATTTATCATCATTATGAATCAGTAACTAAAAACAGTTATGAGAATAAAAGGCTGATGTAATAAGTTTGTTTGGCTTGTGCATTATGTTTCTCATTGCTGGGATAGAGTACTTAACACTTACAAGCTAAAGGAGGAGAGGTTTATTTGGAGGTTTGGTCCAGTCTGCACCACTTGCTCAAGGCAAGCTGGCATCGCAGATGCGATGGTAGGGGAATAGGTGCTCAGGGAAGGGCAGACAGGAGGCAGAAAGGGAAGCTTTATGCTCCTGGCCACGCCCACGGGGCCTTGCCTCTCCTGACCTGACCCTGCCCGCTAACAGCAATTCAGCCGTACTGTCTCTCATCTGCTCACTTCTCCCAAGCCCCGCTTCGGCTCACGTGGTGTTGGGAGGATGTCCACCTACAGGCCCCAATGGCTGGTTCATCGCTGCCTCGTTGTCATGACCTGAGCAAAATGGCCAAGGCTCTGCAGGATAACAACTCATAAGCCAGCTTCCAGTTAGATGCTACAGCCCCGACCTAAAGGCCACGACCACGGGGCTAAGGCTTAGGACGGCTAGGTTAAGTCAACATGGGATTGGTTTTAGGAGCAGCATCTCAGTGCTAAAAGCAAAAGCAAGATGCAGGGTTTTCTCAGATGCATTTGCCTATCATGAGCTAGCATTAGTATTGAATCACAAACCACTTTATCTCCAATTCAGATGGGCGCAGAGAAGCCTTCCCCTCCCTGCCCTCACCAAGTGACAGGGGCCTGATCCTCTGTCTTCTCTCTGGCTCTTCTTGGGTTCAAACCTTACTATTATGACACCTGAACAAATTCTCTAGAATGTCTCTTCCTCTGTACTGTGCAGGGCTCAGCTACAGGGCAAGCTGTAGTGTCTTTTCAGAATGACAATTCTAGGGACATGGCAAAAAGACTGATGTGGAAGTTAGTCTCTAAAGAAAGCAGGGGTTGTGATTTGTGCTTATAATTAATGATGTGATATATATATATATATATATATATATATATATATAATTTCTTTTGTTTTTGAGAACATTTCACAAGAGCAGACAAAAAATAGTTATCACATTTCCATTTGCATGCTCTCTTTTAAATGAATTAAAGGGTTTTGTGGGGATATTATAGGTGGTGCCTTCTTTCCCAATGAAAAAGCAATGTTATGCCTTCATTATTTAAAACATTTTGTTCCATCCCCAAATGCAGGCTTGCTACTTTGTCAGTATTGAGCTGAGATGCGTGAACCAGGTGTATGTTGCTCAGAACAGAAGGTTCCAGCATCATTTTCTGTACCTGATCTCAGTTAGGCAGCATCACTCTGCATACGTCCAAGAGGCTTTATGTAAGATGAGGGGTTTTAGTGAGTGTGAGCTGCCGGCTGAGGGAGCAAATACGGACCCTCTCTGCCACCGCAGTGGTGTCCCCAGCACGACGGAGACAGCCTGGCATCAGGCGTGTGTATGTGCTCAGAGCTCCAGAGCCTAACTTTGTTAAGGTTCTTTCCATCAGGACGTCAGGGCCCTTCTGTAATTTATTTGCACAATGGAGAGAAGGAGAAAATTGTAAGAGGCCCTGGACATGAGAGATTTGGACAGAAGAAAACCCCAGAGAAACGTGTGAGAAGGAAATGCTCTCCCCTCTAAGGAAGGATGCCTGAAATTCAGTATGTTGTAATGGGCTCTGTAGTGCCGTAGGTTAAGGTGAAAGCCAATTACCAATGATTTTGTTATTGATGAATTTTGCAGAGAAACAAGTTACTCACAGGTATAAAAACCATGCAGAGCACTGAGGAGAGAAAAGAATATTAATTTGAACCCTAAATTCAGTAGGCACATGTGCCTATTTTCATGAGTATACCTTCTGACAAAAGTTGCCTGCTAAAGTCAGTTGGGACAAAAGTGCAGGTGAGAAGCCCCAGAAGCAATCTCCACAGCTCACAGACTATGAAGAGCACAGCGCGCTCACGCCAGTGCTGCATTCTGCATCCCCGGCCTTCGTCCTGTGCAACGGTCTGGCCAGCTACCAAGAACGCAACTTAATTTTTACCCATGAGTATAAATTAGTCCAGCATGCTGGCTGCAGGCCTCAAGAGCTCGGCTCTGACTCAGCTTGCCTGAATCCCACAAGACCCTGCAGCCAGGTGTTGTAAGCCCACCAGCTAATTAGGCAAATTTCCTGAAGGCCGAGTTCACGTGGTGGTAGTGGCGAGGTATAATCAAATCAGGGCAAACACTGCTGAGGTGGTGGTAGGCAAGGAGAGGGCCCTATCAAATCTAGAAGCCTAGAATATACTCTATATTTTTTCAGTCTGTTATTTATTTAATTCCTCTAGGATATAAGGCAAGTCTAAGAAGTGGAAATTATAGTAAAAATTTTATCTGTTGTTTGAAAAAGCTGTTAACTAATAATTATTCATGAAGCCAGGCAAACAATATTCAAGCTAAAACTAGGTTAGAACCATTAATTTAATCTATTTTAAATGTAATTTAATTAATTACTCATTTTATTGAGAATAAATTAAGATATCATCCCGATGTAGTTATCTTTTGTCACACGGTGGGAAATTTAAAAGAGGAATTATCATTGGGACAAAATATATGTAAATGAAAAGAAACGCAGTAACCAGCAAAATACCTTAAAAATAATTGTAGGGCCAGGCATGGTGGCACATACCTGTAATCTCAGCACTTGGGAGGTAGAGGCAGGAGAATCACTGCAAGTTCAAAACCAGCTATATAATGAGCTCAGGATCACGTCAACTGTACAGAGAGACCCTGCCTCAAAACCAAAAAACAAAAAGCACATCGCAGAGCCACAGTTGCCGCGCTGCTCAAGAAAGACCTCAAACTGATGACGAGGATCAACAGGACACAGGTGAAGGAGGGTGTTGGCAGGGCAGGTGCTGTGTGGCAGACACTGTGGGTGGCTGGGAACCGGGCTTCACAGGTCTCACCTGGAGGTGAACCCTTGCAAGTAACTGACACTAAGAAAAGTTAGAAGAAAAAAAATTTTTTAAGAGTGGTTTAAAGGATTGACGCAGAGGACATTGAAAATATGTCAACATTTCGAGGTTAAATGAGGTTTTTGTAACTCTGCAGCTACTCCTCCAGTGTTAGTTACAGACAACTTCCACAGATGCAGCTTGGAATGCCTTGAGTGTAAGCACTCTGAGTCTGTGCTCACAGGAACATGAGGATGTCAAGAACCACGAAGAAGGTTCTGAGATTGCTCCCTACCTTCAAGCTCCACACTAATCTGCTACCATTTCATGGACACTAGCAGAGAACATAAGGTTCTCAGTTTAGAGACAAAAGACACTTTCTTACAGTAATATCTACAGTTGGATCAGTATCATTTTTGTCCAGTAGTTCTTCATAGGGAGCCAAGGAACCTGGAAAAATAGTCAAAGATGTGTAGGCAGGACTAGGACTCAGTGCCTAAAGCAAACAAGCTAACTCAGTCCTGGGATAAGTAACCTGACTGGTTAACGTTGGCTGCTAGTCACTAGGCAACCTTGTGTCTCTTGTTACTAACTTTGCATAAGGTATAAATAAACAGAGGTCTCATTGTGCTGGCATGTGAGTCTTGCCCATCAGGCAGAGCAGCGACCACCTAGCCCAGCTTTTGTCTTCTTGTCTATCTTTCTCATTCCTACCGCCATGTCTCCCCAGGGTAGAGCCATTCACAGGAAGACCAATGGATCCTTACAGTTCCCTGATTCCCCATGCTCCAGGGGATGAGGTAATTGGGGCCTGGTGATTGCTGCTTATAGAGTAGGTTGCATTGCAAAAGAGGACTTGAGTTCAGAAACCTGACTCACTCTCTCTCTCTCTCTCTCTCTCTCTCTCTCTCTCTCTCTCTCTTTCTCTCTCTCTCTGTGAAGTACACCTCAAAAAGCATTTCCCTCTGGATCCAGAGAAAGAGGCTGTGTCTCTAGAGTTGTTATACCGTCATTCCTCCAGGGCCTATACTTGTAAGATGCTCAAAATCACCACAGATCAATGGAGGATTCCCAACAAATAAAATACAATGTACTTTTCAAGTTCCATTGAAATACACAGGAACTTTTCAAATCTGTGATTTTTCTGTCAAAGAGCAGAGAAAAATATAACTACTTACTGTGTATTTCTGTCCTTAATAGTCTTTAAGATTTACCTCACTTTGTCATGTGGGGTAAATGTATGCAGCTCAGGAACAACTGCCAGGCCAACGTCTCCTTTTGAGATAGGGCAGTCTCAGCTTCTGCTCTTGATAAGCAAGGTCCTCATCAGGATGATTAGCCCAAAATGAAACTGTGTACTTAGCCAAGGGGAGCTGAATCAAACCTCCTACAAAACAGAGGCTACCTGAGGCTGCAGAAACAGGTTGAGGAGAAGTGAGAAGCCAACGATGCAGCTCCTCAGCCCTACCCCACGAAGGAGGCTGTGAGGTGAGGGCCAGGGACCGATGCAGGTGGGCTGGTTGCTGGAGCCTATGCAGATCCCCGAGGACCTCCTGTATTATCCAAAATTCCAGAAGCTTTTTCAGCAAGCCCACTTTTAATTTCTTCTCCTTTCCCTCCCTTTCCTTCCCTTTCTTTCTCACCTTCCCCAGCTGTTCTTTATTGATCACAGCACATGTATAGAAAAGCAGGCACATCCCTTTCACAAGCAGAACTCACTTGAGCTCACAGAACCCTGGAAGTCTCAGTCACATTCTTTTCCAGTTTTCTAACTCCCATTTCTCAGGCCACTGTCCTGCTTCCCATGGTGTGGATATGTCCTATCTGTGAGTGTGCACTCTTTTGTGAGTGGATTTTCCCATGTGGTATCAGGTGTACACAGGGTGGACTTACACAGCTGTACAGGGGTTTTGACGACTTACCCTGGTTGCCATATAGTATTCCACTTACGAACATGTCATAATTTCTGTTTTGTCTCTATGCTTAGATAGCCATTTGAACAATCTTAATTTAAGTGTTGTTCTTGTCTGTGTTGTTATAAATATTGCTGTTACTGAGTCGTTCCTCACAGAAATGCCTTGCCAAATAAACGTCACCAGGTTTTCTGAAGTTTGCATCTTCTCCTGGAGTTGGAGTCCAGGTTCCTTTCAGTGAGAAAAAAAGAACCAAATAAAACAAGCAAAAAATAATGGCAAAGTTTATTCGAAAAAGTAATAGTGAAGAGTGTAAATAAGCTTGGGTTGAGTAAAAGAGGAAAAACCAGATAAAAGTACACCCTGGAGGACATAGGGTAAGACACCTGAGATACTGTGAGGAGAGCCATGGTAGCCAGCTTCTCATGGTGTTCCTGCCATTTCACAGCTCAAAGCTTGAGGAAATCCACAGAACCTTTACGTACAGGGCCTGAGAGCTGGTGCTGGGAGCCCAGTCCTCTCTTCCCAGCCAGTCTCCTTCCCAGCAGTGCCTGACTTCTGATATACACGTGTATGAATTTCTATTAGGTATGTCCCTAGGGGTAGGGTGGCTGGGTTTTATTTCACACATACAAAATTCTAGAAGACGTTGCCCACTCTTTTTCCAAAATGATTGCAGCAGTTTGCTGTCCCCAGCATCATATGAGAATTCTGCAGGCTCCACATCCTTGCCTAAACTTGATATTTTCCGTTTTTCTTCATATTAGATGCCCCAGTGTCTGTAAAGGGTGGCAAATATGTTAGTGTAGCTTTAACATGAAGGAGCTTTATATTTCTAGTCCTTACTTTCATTCATGCTATAAAATCCTTATTTCCCATCATTTAATGATATTGTGGAAAAAAAGCTTCATAACATTGGCATGCTTTTCAGTTATCAGCAGGAAGCTTGGCTGAGTTTTAACCATCACTCTCTGATTGAGAACTTTTTTCTCCAGTCCAAGCTGGAGCTGGGGCTCACAAGGTGTGGAGTATAGCTGGAAATGGCCTGTTCTGTACAGACCACCATCCTTCCCCTTATCTAGGTAGGTTCTAGTTTTAGATGAGAGGCAAGGAAACCAAAGAACAAAGGAAATCAAACTACTGGGTAAAGTCACAATAATCTATTGGGTGCAATCAATGTCTCTGGATAGTACTGGTGCATTACCCTGGAGGATATATCTAATCTTCCACACAACCTCAAAAACTCCTGTAATCTCCTGAGATCTCTTTGTTATGCTAAGGAGGATCCCTAGATCCCCTAAGATGGGGATTGGTTACCAGAAAGATCAACCACATGACCAGAGGATTAGAACTTTAGTGTAGCCTGACTCCAGGGATAGGAGCTGGAGACAGAGTTCAATTAAATAGTCAATGAGTAATCCAATTTCTGTGTAATGAAACCTCCACAAAGACTTTGGAAAAAAGGCTTGGGAGATAGCTCAGTAGAATAAGTACTTGCCTTCCAAGCACAAGGTCCTGAGTTCAATTCCTGGTACCACACACACACACACACACACACACACACACACTACACTAATAGTAATAGTAATAATAATAATAATAATAATAATAAAAACTTTGCACAGCAGCTGACCATGCTGGAATGTGCCTATACTCCCAGAACTCTGGGAGACTGGGGAAGAAAGAAAGTTTATCCCATTCTAGACAGCTTAGTAATTTAGCAAGACTATAAAAAAGTAGAAAGTAAGTTGGTATATAACTCAGTTCAATGGCTCTGGGTTCATTCTGCTTTACGGCAAAAGTGAAACCAAGCCTCTAGACACCAACACTCAGTGGCACATTCTGATGTCCCTGGTTGTGACATGTCCCAACTCTTTCCTTCCCAGACCTCAGGGCTGGGTTTTGTGAGTCACTCTAATAAATTAATACACACATGAAGAGGTTGTGACAATTATTGAATTTGTAGCCAGTTGGTCAAAAGTGTGACTTGGGGAACCTACACATAGCTGTTCTCTGACATAGGGCAAATCTTGCTGAGGCTCGCATTCTTAGGACTATAGAGGCTGATGCACATTTTTAGAGCTTACTACCAGGGTTAAACTTCAATATGTCCCACTGGGTGGAAGCAGGACAAGTGATCAGTCAACAAATATCCCTATGGCCAGTGTCTAGAGGTGTCTAGAAGCTCAGCTCATTTTGGGGCACACAGTGGTTCTGGGGAAGCCTGTGCTCTCCTGTGCCTGGGGAGACCAAGCTTTTTGTCTTAACCCCTGGCCCCTCCACCCACTGTCTGCTCCCCAGCGTTGGGCTTTCTGATCTCCTGGGAGCCACAGTCCTCTGGGGCAGAAGACCAGTGAGGCAGGCCAAGTCTCGCTCCCTTCATTTGCGTCCCAAGGCCCTGCAGGAGCCTCACAAGTGTGGAAACTCTGCTTATGGCCCTCCTCCTACCCAGCTGTCTTCTGCAAGTCTTTTGATTCAGCTTCTGAGGATGCAAAGGTCATGCAGGTCAAACACTGAATATGGAACGTGTAATGCTTGTCCCTTCTGAAGTAAGGGAAGAAATCCATTGCCCTGTTAAATATCTATGTCCTGCCCAAATTCAGGTCCTCATCAGTTCCCACTCTCTCTTTCTAGTCTCTTTTAGGCTGGAGAGGGATGACAGTGGGCCCTGCTCTCTGCCAGCTGTCATGAGCACTCTTTTTTTTCTTTTTTTTTCATTTTATGTATTTAGTACAGGATCTCACTACACAGCTTGACTCATAGTGATCCTCCTGTTTTCAGCTTCCCCAGCACTGGGAGTACAGGCATGTGCCACCACACATAGACTTGGTCGCCAGCTCAGTGTGCCCAGCACAGCATGTGGTGCCAAGGATCAAACCCTGGTCCCTGCACTTGCCAAAGCAGACACTTAACCCACTGAGCTATCGCACCAGCCCTGTCCTGAGCACTTCTGACATGAATAGGTTTCACCAGGATGCAGGCATCCTCATGCTCAGCTTTAGGTCTCAGTCTGGCTTTCCTGGTATAGTGCTTTCATGAACCAAGAAGCAAACAGATAAGTGAAAACACACCAGATTAATTAACGAGCTTATTTGGGGCAACAATTTCCTGCGCTAGACCACTGCAGGCTTTGTGGTAAGCGAACTTTAGTGCATTAAGGCAAGTTAAATATCTCTAATAAGAGACGGTGGAGGAAATCACAGCAGAGGGAGGGAACTGGTCCTCATCAGCGGCCAGATGTAATTTCATGCCTGCTGTTTGCACAGCTCCCCCGCCCCACTTCCCTCATTATAGCAGCACTAATTACAGGCAGGGGAAGGTGAGTGCTGCATAACTAAATTGGATTATTTTTATTGTTTCCACAGGAACTGCATTATGTGGGCAATTTTCTGCTCAGGGAATATGCTGTGTTAGTCTTCACCATACCCGGTTGTCCACAACTTTATGTGCTGTAATTTTAAATGCACCAAATGTGCTTGAAGTGCACTGCTCTACCCAGGACTCGAGTTTCAAAGCGTCTTGAGCTACGCTCTCCTGCCCTGTCCCCCTAGGTACTTTGGTTCTGCTGTTATTTTATTAGACTGACCTTCGTTTCTGCTCAGCTTTGTCAAAATATCAAAGCCCGGTGGCCCTTCACAAGCCCTTGCTGCTGGATTTGCGGCTCAGGGTTTCTGCCTGGCACCCACTGCCAGCATGGAGTGTGTTTTGATGGGGTCTTCGCTCCAGCCACCATTGCTCTGAAGGGGACCTTAGGCGGCTCTCTGACTTTGGGAAGGTGTTTGCTCTTCTTGAGTTGCCACTGTATTATTTGTACAAGGAGGGTAAAATCTTACCTCCCCACCTGGGTTGTCGGGAGGATTAGATGGCAAAGTTCATGTGAATCTCTTCGGGCACTGCCTGGCACACACCATTGCCTCATAAATGAGACAGGCTACTCCGCCTGGCAGGGCGGGTGCAGGTGGAGGAGGAATGTTCTTTGTAAATGTATGCAGAGTCGCTACAAATTTTACAAGCACTTCGGCGTTTCTGGGGCCTCTGCTGTCTCCAGGCGGGATCTACAGCTTTTCACTGGGTTGGAGGGCCTCTCTGTGAAGAAGGAAATTATCTCACCAGGGTTCAGGTTCCGCGGTTGCAGCGCCTGCTGGCGTTGATTCGGCGCCCTCGCGAAGCCACACACAGCGCAGCCACGTTCACGGCCCTCCGCGTTAGTTTATGAATCCTGAAGCCAGTCCTCCGTGGTCGGGGAGTGTCTGCTCTCCAGCAGAGGCACCAAGAGGTGAAATAATGTGCCCGAGCCAAGCCAGGAAGGGAGGCGTGACTCGCTGGGCTTCCCCTAGGCCACCCCGATAGGAGGAGGACCCATGCCCACTGAGGACTTTTTTAATCCCTCAAATTGATGCTTTCTTTGTAGGTGTTTCATTTGCAAAGTGAGAAAGAGGCAGTGGGGGCTAATGGAGTAAACAGTGAACCAGTAATCGCTTTTGATTTTAACCCCAGCCCTGCCCTCACCCCTGCGTGACGAGGCACAGCTCATCGCATAGGTCATGTTCCCGCTGTTCGACGTCTGCAGCCCGGAGGGATCAGATGGGAGTGCTCCCTGGTCTCCTCCCGAAGGAGAAATGAGATGGTTCTCACTAACGATCCTAAAATCTTACTGAAGTAGAAGAGATTTTAACTTCAGAACTTTCTTCTTTGTCACACACTAATAGGAAGCAACTTTTGCTTCCCTAGCAAATGACAGCTGCATGCTGCTTTGGATACAAAGGAAGCACATGGACAGGGAGCAGCGTTGGGCTTGACTGCCCCCAGGCTGGGATCCTGCCCTGAGCTCCCCCTGACCCCTGGCTCTGTCCCTGTATTGTGGGTGGTGCTGCTTCCTACACAGCTTCCTGCCAGCTGCTGCTCTTGGATCCCTGTTTTCCGTGGGTTGCCAAAGGCAGTGAGCTCATGGCCGGGCGGCGCGGCCCAGCCCTCAGCTCCCAGATCTCCTCTGTGCAAAGGCCATGATCCATTCTCCCAAGCAGTGCACAGCTGCCTTTAGTAGCTTGGAACAGTAGCATAATGGCCCCACTGTTCCCTGCAAAGACCGGGTTGCACTGCTCATGCTCAGCAGTGATGGACGCGCGACGATGACAATGCCACGGTTGTCTCTCCGCACCACACCTGGCAAAGCCCTGCTTTCCTATGTGTGCAGCATATGAGGCAAGCCCAGAAGAGTGATGCCAAAGTCTACATCCACTGGGCCCAAGAGCTGGCTTTCCTGTACACTGAGTCTCCAAAGCAGAAGTTCTAGGGTAATTCTGCCCAAATTTTAGAAGCTAAGTGATTTCCCTCCACAGCTCACTGAAGAAGGAGGGTGAATTCCAGTTTCTCAATAGCCAGCTTCCCTGTGAAGACAACATACACTTGGCCATTTCAACTGGAAATGTGACTCGCAGTGGGGAAGGGAAGGGTCGTGATTACAGTACTCAGGGTCACTCTTGTTGAGTAGCTTGTGGTTGGAGATGAAAAACCAGGAGCCCAAAGAAATAACAGAGCTCATGGAAAGTAAGGCCAAAATTTCAATTAAAATGAAAATAAGTCTATGAGGGAAGGTATAGATAGACACAGAGGGCTGCAAAGGCTGAGGGTGTGAGGGTCTCGCTTTGTAGACATTTGGTGTTCTTACCGAGGTGGGCCAGAAGGTGGCGTTCTGTTTCTTCCCACATGGGCAGTTGTCTCTGGGCCTGTTGATCAAGCTCCAGCTTGAGGGATCATCCTGCCCAGTGCTGGGGAACACAAGGGGCCTGCAGATGAGCGCTGTGTTTCCATAGAAAGGGTCCCCCCATCACCCAGAGATTGCACTCAGCTGGCTGCACCGAAGCCCTGCAGAGCTACAGCTGAGGACCCTCGGGGAGGACCCACCACGCTCTACTTGTGCACCTGCCCTGTGCAGCCCTCACCTCTTTAGGTTTTCTCTGAATTTTAGCATTTTGCTTCAAATTACTTTTGGTTGAAATATTACAAGTTTTTTATAAGGTTGACTGAAAAATAGGATGAATGTTTAAATTTTCAAAATTTTACTACAGTAACAGACATATTACCGTGAATGCCCCTTGAAGGACTGCTCCACACTTTGAACACACTTACCCCATAGTTTTTGCAACTTTCTGAAAGCAGTTCAGGAAGTCTTCCTTTGTGAATATTTTCAGTCTTGCTGTCATGGCTAGCATTCAAAAAATTGGTCTTTGGGGAAGAGCCAGAGGTCACACAGTGCCAGATCAGGTAAGTAAGGAGGACGAGGCCATGCAGTAATGCTTTCGTGAGCCCGGCTGTCCACCAGAAGGCACTTGGCAGCAGTAGCCACTGCGCTTTTTACCACACATTGTATGGACACTCATAAAAGATGACTTCCAGAACTGCTTCAGAAAGAGGCAAGAGTGATGGGGTAACTGTTTGACCCAAAGAGGTTGAGAGATTTCTGGATAGATTAGTGACAATGTGTCTTTTATTGTAATAATATTTTAAACTTTCTTATTCACTCATTTGCAAAAGATCTTCCTAGCTCCTATTTATCTACCTTCTATTTTGTTTTACCTATCTATTTATCTATCTATCCATCATCTATCTAGCCTCTCTTACATGAGAAAACATGCCGTATTTAAGCTTGAGAGACAAAGGAGGAGGGAAGGAAAGGAAGAGAAGCAGATTGAAAGAATTGGAAGGGAAATGAGAAAAGCGCTTTTGAAAATAGGAAAGGAAGCAAGAGGTGAAGGGAAAGGAGAGAGAGGAGGAGGGGATGAAAAAGAATTAAGATGTGTTATGGGCCCTGTACCAACTCCCCAAACACATACTAATAAAAATGTTAAATACTCACTATATATTTCTATATCATATATTGTTTTATTGGAGTACTGTACACACACACACACATACACGAGGTGCATGTATCCTAAGCACACAAATATGTATTTTGTGAGCTCATATTGTGTAAATTTATTATTATTTTTAAATTTTATTTATTTATTTTTTTCTTGTTTCAGAACCTTTATTTGTTTATTCACTCATTTTTATGGCCGGCTCAGCTGGCTCTGAGGGCAGGGCTGGCACAGTATGTGGTGCCTGGGATCGAACCAGAGTCCCTGAAGCCACCCAAGCTTTCCCAAGCAGGTGCTTTAGACCACTGAGCCGTTCCGCTGGGCCCCATATTATGTAAATTTAGAGACACACAAGTACATGCAGTGTGAGGACTTTTCTTCACAAACCAAGCACACTTCTACTAAACAGTGCCCAAATTGAGACAAAATGTTAGTGACATCCCAGCATCCCATTTCTGTTCCACATCCACAAAAAAAGTCTGGACCTGTAACATCATAGCTTGTTTTGGGTTGGTTTTGAACTTTTTAAGTATCATACAAGTACAGATAAGCAGGCTAATACCTATGCACTGCTTTTCCTACTCAGCATCATATTTGTGAGTTCTACCCATAATCCTGAAAAAAAATTCTCATTCTCATCAAATATTCCACTGTGTACAAATACAAATTTGTGTGTTCTTCAGTTGGTGCACATTGACGCTTCCATTCAGGGTCCATCAGGTACAAACATATGCTTAAATTTAAACAATCTTTGCTAAAGCATCAGCCCAGACACAGAGCACATAGCACTCGAAGTCACTGCCTCTGTCCTTGACTCACTGATGCTCAGTGGGCTGCCACCCAGGATGTGTGGAGTTAGGTGAAGTCCATGAGTCTTGTCACTTCCACTCCCTGCCATCTGCATTAAAGGGCCTCTGTGGGAGAGATGTAAGTCACACTCTGTAATGCTGCCATAAAATCGGGGTAGCCCAGTGTTCTGTAAAGGGCAAAAAGGGGCTCTTTCCCACAAGGAAGGACCAGGGTACAGCCAGAAGACTTTGAGGCAATCAGAAACATTATAATTAATTACGCAGATCACTCAAATTTCCCTCAACATTTGGAAAAGGGGGCCCTTGGGGACTTTGACCACAAAATCAGTGTTCTCTGTGGTAAACACTTCACAAAAGGCTTGGGTATGGGCAACCAGGCTTGGGCAGCATTTGAAACTGCGGACTCAAAGCCACAGCACAGTTAAAAAGGGAGAGGTACATAACCAACGCGCATACTGAAGATGATCACCCAGTAACCTACTTGACCAGACACAGAAATGAGTAGAGGCCGAGAACCTGATAACATCGTAGCCTGTGGAAGAGCACTAAAAAGGGAGACCCAGGAAGCTCATACTTGCCTGAGCCAGACACAACCATGTCTAAAAGAGCTGCATATTTCAAATTACTGGTCCTTTCCAACTTATGATGATTCAACTTCTAGGTGCTCTACTTTAGTAAGGTGTAGGGCTGGAGAGATAGCTCAGCACCGTAAACACCTGCCAAGCAAATGCAAGGTCCTGAGTTTGATCCTTGGTACCAAACAAACAAACAAACAAACAACCTTTACCAGAGAGCAAAAGTGATGTATAATCAGGAGAAAGTGTGCTTGTAATTCTGCACCTCACCCTTGTCCTCACCCCACGCTTAAGCTATGCCTCTCACTGCTTTTCGGTTGCTAACCAGCAGCCACAGTGCAGTCAGCTGGACATTGCTAGGGAAAGCTAGAGACTCTTGATGGTGCAGTGTGTCCCTGCGCTGCGAGGCCCAGCGCCCTTACACTGCAAGGCTCAGTGTCCTTACTACACTGTGATGTTCACCATCTTTACACTGCAATGCTCACATCTCATGGTGGCCTGGTGTGGTCTGCCTGAACCCCACAAGCTGATGCAATGTGTCACAGACTTTCAGTTACTTCAGAGGCACAGTGGCCTCAAGGGCAGGAAGTCATTCCTTCAACGTTCAACTGCACACATATTTATTATTTATATTGTCAATGCATCACGCATTTATTGAGACAGAATCTTATAGATGTCTTCAACTGACAATTGGTTTATCTGGCACACCATGTACACCAGATGGTGTGGAGCATTTATGTTGCAATTTAACAAACTGGCGTTTTTTCTTCACTGTTATTCTCACCTAGTTTTTAAAAAAGTAGTAGAAAACATAAATTATTCTAGTAGCATGAAGAGTTTGCTTTCTAACTCCCAATTAACACATGATGACTGTAACAAAATTATGTAATCAATAATATATAAAAAGAAAAATAAAAGCACCCATAGTTCTGTCATCTGCGGTTAGCCTCTGTTTATATTGTGGTATGCTTAGTCTTTCTTTTTAGCTGTGTTTCTCTTTCTTCTCCTTTACTTGGCTGTAGTTAGGTTCATGCTGTATAGCAACAATTTAAATATGATTTATAATGTTTATAGCGTGAAAATGTTTGAAGATTTCAAGTAGAGTTCAGCCTGGTACACACCTATAATCCCAGTACTAGGAAGGCTGAAGCAGCAGGGTTGCTGTAAGTTTGAGGACAGCCTGAGAAATATAGTTAAATTCAAGATCAGCCTGAACTTCATAGTGAAATCCTTTTGAAAAAAAAAATAGACTTCAAGGGGCCACCAAGATAGTTCAGTGGACTAAAGCACCTGCTTAGACAAGTTTAGGCACACACAGGGAGCATGGTTCAATCCCTGGCACTTCATGCCATGCCAGCCCCACCCCCAGGGTGGGCTGAGCCAGCCACACAGTCTAGGCATAGCAAAGCACACCTGTAATCCCGTTGCTGGGCATGCTGAAAACAAGAGGAACACCATGAATCTGAGCTGTGTAGTGAGACCCTGCAACAACCAAATACATTTAAAAAAAAAAAAAGACTTCAAAAGTATTACTTTTGTCAAACAATGTACCACATAAGTATGTCCAGTTTAACTTCCCTCTACTCCATGTTCGAAGTTCTGCAAGTGTATTGTCTACCCTGATTTGTGTATTGTTGGATTAGACTTCATCACTTAGTTTCTACTAATTCCGAATTATAACTGAAACAAACTACCTCCAGTAGTTAGGTTAGAAAGTAGTTGCATGCCATCTTTTTTGTATTCTCTGAGAGATGTGAAATTATAATTCATAATTTTCCCTTTAGCAAACATGTCTGTGGATGTGGTGGAAATTCATTCAGTGTAGTTCTCTGTTGAAAGCCTATGAAGTTGCTACCCAGAACTCCTCCAAGTGGGAGTGCAGGGACTTGGAATCCTGAGGAGCTAAGTGAAATGCCTTGGACCTCTGTGGTACAGCCAAGCCTGTGTTCCCCTCACAGAGGAGACCAAATGCTTCTGGTGAGCCACTGTCAACACAGGTTGGAGGTAAGCAGCCTGAACCCATTACCAGCAGTGATGCTGCATTGCAATCCTCTGATCATCTCTCTCCAAGCCAAGTGCTCCTTCAACCCCACAGCCAGGAGAGCTCCAAAGATGTGAAACTGATTATTCCCTGATTAACAGAGGTTCCAGGACACACACAGACAGCTTGTCAGAGTCAGCAGCCCCCACAGGGAAGAAAACTGACCTACCATGAAGGTGGACAAGAGAAGGACGCTGGCCCAGTTGAGGTGGCCCAGTTCACATCTGCTCTGAGGACACCATGGAGTCCTTGGTGCTACCTGGCTGATCCTCCTGAGTCTATGCAATGTGTCGTAGACCTTAAGTTACTTCAGAGGCACAGTGGTCTCAAGGGCAGGAAGTCACTCACTCAGCACACACCTGAGCACACCCAGACTCTAGCTGCCACCCACAAACATGTGCCCCTCACCTTCAGTTTTGTTGTGCCACTCCTCTTTCCAGCAGATGGTCGCAGGCTCCCAAGGGCCTGCATGCTTTCCGTGGAGCCACATCACTTCTGCTCTGGGCTTTTCTTACCGTCTCCTTCTGGTTTCCATTGCTCCAGCGGGCTGGGCCTCTTCTCACCCTCCTGTAGGATTGATGGTGTTTGTGCCCCAATGTTCCTGCCACCTGGAGTCATCTCTGAGTCTCTCTTCTTTGTTTCATTTTGCATCACAGCAGGGCATCACAATTTTCTTACTTTCTGTTAATAAAAATTAAGCAATCAATTTCCTTCCCCCCATTACACCTAATTCCCCCCCATAACTCAATTATTATTGCAACTCTGGAAAGTGCTTTCCAAAGCAGATGGCAGCAGACATGTTGCCAAAATAAAAGGCACTGTGTTCAGAGGAAGAGTGTTTACAGGAGGTGGTAGCACTTTCCTTCCAGGGAGAGATCTTTTTTTTTTTTTTTTTTTTCTGAGATAAAATTCACGTAATTCTAATAATATAATAAGTTTCTTATAACAAACTACAGCTACCACTTAAAATTATATACACACACATTTATATATGTTATGTATGTGTGTGTGTAGCAGAACCTTGTTTTGTGAGTATAATTTGTTCCAGAAACAAGGCAACATGCTTGTAATCCAAGGTGCTTGTGTATTAAAGTGACTTTCCTTGTTACAAGTATTGAAAACTTGGATGATGCGTTCCACAACCCAAAGATATTCATATAAAATGATGACAGTTCTGTAATGTAGGACAAAATAATAAAATACACCAAATACAAAGGAAAATGAGCAAATAACTTGAGCTTGTCTTTGAAAACCTTCCTGGCTGCTGTGAGGGAGGGAAGGGCTGTTGTGCAGCCGGACTGTGACCAGTGCCCTAAAGGAATCACCGCTAGTGGCTCAATGGAGCCCTTTCCTTTTGGTCATCTTTAGCAAGGGTGCTCCAGGATGATCCTTGCATCGTCATTAAACACAGTCATCTCTTGGACTGAGACAGCCTTATGTGGGTGGTGCTTTTCTACAAAATTTTGCTCTATTTCCCACATTTTACGCATCTTCCTAATCTCACTTGAAGTAGGGGTTTCCTCTGCCTTTTTATCTTCTTTCTCTGTAGATGAGAGACAGGATGGAAGAGAGACACAGAGACAACAAGCATAGGCTCTCTTGGGATCATGCGACATCTGGCCTCAGGTACTACTGCTCCTATTACACGTTACTGCTCATATTACAAGTTATTGCTTGTTTATCAAACTATTATTTGGCTTGCAGAACACCCGCTGGATTAGTTACACTTGACCCAATCCAAAGTTTTACTCTGTGTGTTCCTTTTTTCAGGATTTGAAAGAAATCAGGACAAATTTACAATGTAACTTCTTTATTTCTAGACTTTTTTTTGGTTGTAACACATCTGATCAGGCATGCAAAGGTGTTTTACGTTCCACGTATACTGCAGAGCTAACCTGGTAAATAAGATCAGAGTGCTTTGTAATGATACTTGGGAAGGCAGTCTAGCCAAGATGACAAAAGGGTCCCAGCTTAGCTACAAACTTGATTCACTTAATTGACTGCCAATGACCATCTGTGCCGGGTGGGCAACAGATGAGAAGACATATTATAGGTACAAATTCCCCACGATGAATGTGATCATTATGTATATCTAAAATTAGCAACAAAATTGATTTTTAAAGGAAATATCAGCATCCTTTGTGAGAGTCAAAACTGTTAAGGGATGGCCCAGCAGAGCAGAAGGGAACTGCTTCCAGGTAGTGTCCTGTCTAGAGGCTGGGCCTGCAGAGGTTCTACTCTGCAGTTTTTCTACTCTATTGAGTGGGCCTATAAAAAGGACAGGCTGATTTCTGTAGGACTGATGTAATACCAATCTTCTTATTTTATATTATTTTCTGCTCAGGTTTTGGGACCACATCTATCTCTCCCTATCTGTAGCTCCCTGGGTCGCTGCATTTAGCAATTCGGTTCTTGCACAAAACAGAAGAGCCCTGCACTTCAGATCTCAGAATCCAGACTTACCAAGAGGTTTGATCCCATATACCCCTGCGTGTCTTGTCTCATTCATTTCCAGAGTACATATAAATTTATTGGGACCCAGGAGGTTGGAGCATCTATCCAGGATTTTCCTTCTGCTAACATAACAGATAAGGAGACTGGTGTGGTGGCACATGCCTATAATCCCAGCTCTTGGGGGCTGTAAACAGGTGGATCACTAGGAGTCTGATCTAGCAGTGAGACCCTGAACACCCTGTAGGCCCTTCCCTAAAACAAAACAAACAAACAAACAAACAAATAAATAAATAAAATAACAAGGCTGGCCAAATAGCTCAGCGAATTAAAACACTTACTTAGGCAGACACAGCAGCCAAGGTTTTATCCCTGATTTGCTGTGCCAGCCTCGTCCCCCAAAGCATGCTGACACAGTGATTGAGACTGGGGGGGGGCGGTGGCACACATCTGTTATCCCAGTGCTTGGGAGGCTGAACACAGGTGGGTCACAAGGAGTCTGATCCATTGTAGTGAGACCCTATAAAATAAATAAATAAAAAAATAAAATAACAGAAATTTATATAAATATAAAACTAACATGTTTCCTTTGTAAGATATTTTTACAAAACTTTTATAACAGTTGTTGAAAACCTAGAAAGTATAAATACAAAAAATAAAGAAGATAAAATTGCCTGTAATTCTACATCATGGAAACAACAATTCTACTCCAACATTGTATTGGATCCCTCAAGATATTTTTAGTGTAATATACTCTTAAAATGCATATATATATATATATATATATATATATATATATATAGTCTATTATAACTTGTCTTATTTCCTTCAGTAGTGTATTATTGCATTTGCATTTCACCAAATATACTTTAGCACTGTTTTTAATGATTACAAAGTACTCTCTTGGGCTGGCAAGATGGCTCAGTGGTCTAACGCACCTGCTTAGGCAAGCTTAGGCAACCGCAGGGACCACTGTTCAATCCCTGGTACCATGTGCAGTGCCAGCCCCACCCTAGGGCAGGCTGAGCCAGCCATAATAATAATTAAAAAGAACAAAAATGTACTCTCTTACATAGATAACCACAATTTACTTTAACCAATTCCCTATGGTTTACATTTAGCAGACTTCCAAGGTTAACACATTCAAGATGGGTCCATGATTTATGTCTCACTGTTGGGTGGCCCTAAACCTGTGTACCTGTATGACTGTCCCATTGGGTGACATGGGACAGTCCCACAGGATGATGTAAGCCACTCGGTGGCACAGTGCTGCATGATTCAAGCTGGAGAACATGTTAGGTGACCATGTCACTATGATGGGCTTTCTTATGGTTAAGAGTTTGCACATCTCAGGACTGTTACCTTAGGGCAAATTACTAGCGTGCAGTTGCTGGGCTGGAAAGATGATTACAAGTCTTGTAAATTTTGACAGTGATTGCCAGCCTTACTCCCTGGAAAGCTATGTGACACTTTGCAAATTTTTGAGGCTGCATAATTGATATTTATGCTCAGTGTCTGAAAAGCCTTCCATTCACATGGGTTTCTTTGCTCAGTCCTTTCAGGTACATTGCCAGACCTTGACCCTAGCATAATCATGAGGTAGCAGTCCCCTCTTAGTGCACTGGTTTCTGAGGCTCACCAGTTATTTTAAAAATCATCCCTCATTCCATTCTCATACTTAATTGCCTTGGGCTTACAATGGGGTACAGATGTCTGTTCTCTTACGGTGCTTTTCATAATTCATTTTAAGAATTTTGTTTAAGCCAGGCGTGGTGGCGCATGCCTGTAATCCCAGCACTCGGGAGGCTGAGGCAGGAGGATCAGTGCAAGTTCGAGACCAGCCTGGGCTACAAAAGTGAGTTCAAGGCCAGCCTGAACTGCATAATGAGACCCTGTCTCAAAAAGACAAAAAAAAAAAAAAAAAAGAATTTTGTGTATCCATCAAGCCAAATGTTGAGACAGTTTACCTGCCTGGCTCTTTGGGCTCTGCCATTGTACGGGGGTCCTGATGTGAGAGGCAAGAATAGCTGCCACCCCAACTTGGGGCGCACAATGCAGGTAATGCTGCTTTGGCTTCACTCCCAAAGCCTCAGCATACAGATGGCAGAGAACAAAGGGCCTGCATGGCCCACCACAGTTCAGCTGTCCCCAGCCTGCCCCTCAGCCCTCCTGGGCCTGCTTCCCCGCCTCTTCTCACCACCAGTCACCCCTGCCAAGCACTCCTGAGCTCTGTAGCTCTTGGACTAACAAAAGCACAGGCTCAAAACACCCCAAATGCTGCTCCAATACGATGAAGCTGAAGGGGCAACACTTTAGTATCACTCAGGATTCTCGTTAGACGTTCTTGTTGCCCTCCTCTGTGAATGTCAGGGAAATAAAGTTCGTCTAGGTGCCAATGAACCCTCCGGATGGGGCGGTTGCTGTAGCAACCACTTAGAGATGAATTAAGCAGCTAACCATTCAGCGGAAGGTGTTGGCTCGGAAACCACTCTGCGTGGGGCCCCGCCTTCCTTTGAAACTAGACGGTTCTAGTTTCTGACTCAATCTATTTTGTATTTCTGTATTTCAGGCACAATTCTTTGTTAAGGTATTTGATTTATGATAGAATTATATTTGATTTATATTTGAATTATATTTGATTTATGGTACAATTAAGACTCCAGGGGAAGGAGAGATGGAGTGGAGCATAGCTGAAAGACTGGAAAAATATGACAAATACAGAATGATTTCTTTTGAAGGAGGGAGAAGCTTAAATAGAATGAATTCATTGAAAACCAGGTGCAGAAGGCTAATGTAAATTCTGTGCCCTGAAACACACACACAAAAAAATCAGCTCTATCTAATGTGGGGCTGGTTTAAAATAAACCTCATGCTATTATTAATCTAATCCCTGCTTTGTAAGCCATGACATTTAACCAAGTAATTAAATAATAATTGAATAAGTCTGTGAAGCATAGAACCAGGCTGAAAGGCGCATTCCCCTGAGACAATTTGTATCAAATATTGACTTATTGCTCAATATTAATGGTGGGAACCTAATGTTATATTTTATATTTGCATACTAACATCGTTTGAAAGACCTTTTGTAATTCATAGGTTCTCAGGTTACACATGTGACTGGGATTAAAAACACAAGAGAAAACTTCAAGGGCTGGGGAATGAGCATGAAGGGAAGGTGTGGGTGGGAACAGCCCTCCTCCACAGGGAGGGAGCTCTGCAGCTACTGCGGGCTTTTGCCTATCATGGGTCCACCTCATCCTTCATGCTATGAGAGTCTTACCTGCTTTTGTATTCCAGCATGGGAAGAAACGAAGCAAGCCTCTTCATTTTGGTTGTTTATGGAGCAGGCCAGCTAAAGACAGCTGTGCCCTAGCCTGCTACGAATGACTCACAACCTGCTTCTGAAAATGGAAGTGATACACACATAAGGGCATCAGAGGCTTATTCTCCATCTAACCAATAAATGGGGCATAACACATGGCTTAAGATTAATCACTTAATAGTCCTATTATTTAAATGCAGGATGGCCAAAAATTGAATATATTTTGTTAATTTTTATCTATTTATTTATTTATTTATTTATTTATTTATTTATTTGTTCTTTTTGAGGCGGAGTCTCACTATGCAGTTGAGGTTGGCCTTGAGCTCACTTTTGTAGCCCAGGCTGGTCTCGAACTCACACCGATCCTCCTGTCTCAGCCTCCCAAGTACTGGGATTACAGGCATGAGCCACCACGCCCGGCTCTATTTTGTTAATTTTTATAAGATAGAAATGTACTCCACCTCATCGGATCTACCGAGAAGGAGCTCTGGGACAAGCAGTCAGCAAGGCCTGGCAGTCCATTTAGACAGGGATCAGGGGCCAGCAAGATGGCTCAGCGGTCTAAAGTGCCTGCTTAGGCAAGCTTAGGCAACCACAAGGGACCACGGTTCTATCCTCAGTGCCACATGCTGACCCAGCCCCACCCCCAGAGCAGGCTGTGCTGGCTAAAACATAAAAATAGTTTAAAAAGAAAAAAAGATAGGGCTCAGCCAGAAGGAGCCAAACACAGCAAAGTGACCCAAGCCAGGTCTGGCCAGTCTAGTTTGAGTTCAGTAGATCTAGACCCGGTGAGCTGAGGTGTATTGCTAGAGCCAGACCTACAGAAGCATCCCCATAGCACAAAGGTGGCAGCAGGTAACTGGGGTGAACTAGTCCTCCTGGAGGACTCCAGGTGCTTGCAGGGGAGGTGCCCACACAGAACTCAGAGGAACCAATTTAAAAATAAATTCAACCAGAGGCCAGGGAGATAGCTCAGTAGAATAAGCACTTGCCTGGCAAGCACAGGGTCCCGAATTCAATCCCTGGTACCACACACACACACACACACACACACACACACACACACACACACACATTTGGCAAAACCATCTGAATGAAAGTGAAGATAGACATTTAGACCTTGAAGACACCATTGCAGGTAGTGAAAAGGAAAGAAAGAACTCTTAAAAACAACTAGGATCCAAAAAGTAGTAATCCAACAGCTGCAAGATGATGCAAAGATGAACACCCTAAGACTTATAGGCATCAACGAGAAAGGAGTCTGTACAAATGATATAAAAAGAATATAGACAGAACAGCAGAAAATTTCCCAAATATGAGGAAACAATCTGACATTCAGTAGCCAAGGCATATACAACTACAAATAACGTCAACCCAATTAAAACCACACCAAGAAATATAATAATGAAGATCCCAGAAATTCAACACAAGAACAACATATTAAAAGCTTCTAGAAAAAAGAAACAGATCACATTTAAAGGAAAAGCCATCAGAACAACAACAGATTTCTCCTCACAAACCATCAAGTCAAGAAGAGCACAGAACAAAGTATTTCAAGTCCTACACTGAAGCAAATTCCAACCCACACTAATATATTTTGCAAAACTCTCTTTCAAGTTTAATAGAGAAATAAAATACTTCTATGACAAAGAACAACTAAAGAAATTCATGACAGCCAAACCAACCCTATACAGAGTACTAAAGCATATTCTAGAGAGGGAACAGAATACCCACAATTCCAAGAATGACAACAGAACAACTCACCAAACACAGCAAACTTTTACAACTATTTTTTTTAAATATATTTAATACAGAGTCTACAGAGTCCCACTATGTAGATTGAACTTGTAGTGATCCTCCTGTTTTCAGCCTCCCAAATGCTGGGATTACAGGCATGTGCCACCACACCCTGTCTCAGTCACTGTCTCAGTGGGTCCTGGGGGCAGGACCAGCACAGCACACCAGGGATCCAACCCGGGCAGCTGCACTCTGCCTAAGCAAGCAGTTTAGTCCATTGAGCTATCTGGCCAGCCCCCTAAAGCAAATTTTTAAACACAAGAGAAAAATAGATAACCAACAGCAGGAAAATAACATGATAAATATAGATCAACACATATCAAGTATAACTACCAATGTAAATAGCCTCAATTTCCCATGCTTGGGGTTCTGAGTATCACCATTCCAGGATATGCTGTTTGGCCACACCCAGGTGACTCAGCAGAACCAGCTCAGCTTTCTTCCAGCTTTGTAATTCAGGGATGTGCATAGACTCCCTATGTGAGAGTCCACTGTCACAGAAGAAAGTGATAGAAGACAAATTTCCTTATATTAAGCCAAACCCTTGTGGTTACAAATAACTACTGGTTTAAGGGAACAAGCAAAAGACATGCATTGGTTCATATTCAGTTGTTCAGGAGTGAAACTGAACCCAATGCTTACTGGACCCAGGGCTTCATCTGAGAAGGATATGCTATAAAGCTTTCTCTTCCTCTCCTTCTGTCTCTTCTATCTCTTGGTCTCAATGCTTTCCCCTGCAAATAAGTTCTCCCTTGGGGCCAAGAAAAGGGCCTAAATAGCAACCTGAGCCTAAAGGGGTCACACTCAACAACCACAGGGGAGAGGGTGCATCTACCCTCCCACCAGTGTAATCCGAGATGGTCCCACATTGTCACTGCATGATTCTGGACCCAGCTAGACTGTCCCCTATGCTAGAATGGCCCAGCTGCTGGGTTCCCTCTTTCCTCTTCCTCCTAGAACACTCACTCTAAAAGTCAGTGTTTTCTCTTGCTCTTCTGAATTAAGGAGATTTTGCTTAGCATCTGTTCTGTGCCCAGAACTATTAGAAGTACAGAGACTTTGACCTCAGACCAAGTATTTGC
Source organism: Myocastor coypus (assembly GCA_004027025.1). Lineage (NCBI taxonomy): Eukaryota > Metazoa > Chordata > Mammalia > Rodentia > Myocastoridae > Myocastor > Myocastor coypus. The sequence continues at coordinate 52,836 of PVJA010001524.1, forward strand.
CCTCATGGAGCTGACATTCTGTTAGGTCATGCCCACTCGCCTTTCTAAGTTTTCTCTCTTCACAGTCCTTTTCTCATCTTCTAAATCAGTGAAACCTAAATGCAGTCATATTTACAACAGGAGCACATAAACTGTGATCAAGGGCACAAGAATCATCAGGAATCTTTTCATGAAGATTGGGGCTTCCGCTCTGCAATATAAAATTTAACTACTTGAATACTCTTCTTGATAGCTTCTGGCTATCTGGGACAGGTGGTTCAGATTTTGGAACAATGGCTCCTCGATAAGCATCATTTTATTTGATTCATATCTCTAAAATAATCTTTCTGAAGCAATGGGAAAGGACAGTGATGCACACATAACACAGGTGGGTCTTATGAACTTTTACGAAGCATTTGAAATGGCTTTGAAGGATATGTACTAAGAAGTACAGCTTGGTGCTGGCTCTGCTGGTGTGCTTCAGTTGATTTGACGCTATATCTGAACCCAAGCCATCGTACAACCCCAACCTAACTGCTACAGCTTGGATGTGTGCTGTCTCACAAAGGGTTATGGGTTGAGGGCTTGGTCCCAGCTGGTACTGCTGGTAGGAGGTGGTGGAAACTTTAGGAAGTAGGGTCTAGCTGGATGAATGCCACTGCGAGGGAGGGTGTCCTTGAAGCATACATGCTGTTCCTGTCACCTTCCTTCTTTCCTTTTGTTTTCAACCAAGAGATGAGCATCTTTGCCCCACTAACCCCTTCCTTCATGGTGCTTCTGCCATGGACTGAAACCACTGAATCCACGAGTCAAAATAAATCTTTCATTTTGTAAAGTGATCTATATCGGGAACTGTACCTCAGTGATGGAAAGCTAACGCATCAGGTATGCCTATGCATGAGCACCAGGGCACCCTTGACATTGTGCCACCTTGGGGAGTAGCCTGGTAGTTGCCACCAGCTCAGTCCCTTCGTATTCCACTCGTGGCATGGGGTGGCTTGCCACACAGCCACCCGAAAGCTGCTTTTCTTTGCTGAATTGGCCACTGATCTCCACCCCGCCCCCATTTGTGTGGTTTTCTTAAGCATTTGAATTTGGGCAAAAAGCTCTGGTTAATCCAACTGATCATGCCATATGCCTGGGACACAGAAAACCTGGATCTTTCTCCAGCATTACTGACTGCTAAGAGTTGTCCCTCATGAATAGGCGGAACCAGACCTTCTGCAGAGGGACTCCAACCAGGGAAATATGGAGGAGCTTCACTTTTATGGAAATGTCAGTTAGCTTTCCAGGCGCCTCCCAGCTCTACAACCATGGAAGAAATTGGACCTACAATTTTTAAGAAGACATTATTAGCTTCCGACAAAAGCTAGAACCCAGTCCAAGGATCCATAAATGATCGGTTTCTAAAACGTCAAAAGTGAAGAAGGTCACATGCTCTCAATTCTGTACTCCAAAAGTAAAAGTCTCTTGAAAATAGTTCCAAAACTACACACAGCATTGGCTTATCTCAAAAAGTGTTGCAGTTTCATCCTATAGTGTAAGATTTGAAGTTTCACTGACAGAAAAGTGAGTTGAGGGAAGCGGGTGACAGAAGTGGTCTCCTTCCTCAACACCAGAACTTCAGAGAGGCACTTCCGGCTCAGTAAAGAGGGGTGCAAAGGCCCCCTCGTTATACTTGAATCTGCGAGAGTCCTTGGTAGCACAACATAGGAGATCTTTGAGGGCTCAGGTAGCGCAGAGACCCCAGCTTCCCTGCAAACACAATAAACTCCAAAGACCAATACTAGTTCTGAAAGAGGGTAGTCAGTCTCTCTTGTGGACATTGCCTACACCAAATGTCAGAGAAAAGCCATCCCCACGGCTGTCAGTTCTCCCAGTCTAAGTCAGGTGCCACCTCCTTTGAGCATGACGCGGTTCCCTGAAGGTCCCTGAGGCCCAAGGCAGCATACTGGAGACAGACCCGAGTCCCTGCCTGTCTGACGGTTTCTTAGAAGTCAGAGTGAGATCAGAAAAGCTCTGCTCTCATATTTGAACCTTGGAATTATCGGTGAACTTGAAGGCTCACGATAAAGATTTCGACTCTCTTCTCTAATCCCTGGATGCCACCTCTGTAACCTTAGAGCGGCTGGAGGAGCGTGAAGAGGGAAAAGCTGCTAAAGACGATGAAGAACTTTCACTGAAGAGAGGAAGGGCTCCAAGGGAATGATAGCACGCTGGGGCAAGCAGTCGGCTCAATCCCAGAGCCCTGTCTGGCTGTCCACTTACACACTTGTGGGGGCAAAGCAAAGGACTTTGGGTGCCCAGAATTCAGGCAGCGAGCATCCAGACAGGACTCTGGCTGACAGGGAACATGATGGCCACATTCACAGACACAGGGACATGGTGATATAGGGACAGGGACTCCCAACCTGAAAGACACAGGGGACAAGTTCATCTTCTCTAAAACTGAAGAATGAGTTTTAGGAACAACGGAGCTTAAGGGCAGAATATATTTGTTGGGGGAAAGAAACCTCCTGTCCAAGAGAGGGACAGGAGGATGCCTGAGGGGGTTGCCAAGTACCCTGCCTTTTCTGGGGACTTTTATAGAGCAAAACCACACAGTGAGGCAGGCCCAAGGTGGAGAAAAATGGGAACTCGCTAGGTGGGCTGAGGTGAAACAAAACTACGGTCCACCAATAAGATTGCAAGTAAAACTGGTCCAGGTGCAGCCAAAACATCACGATTCTGCCTATCCCTGTTGGGTCAGGAAAGTGGAATCTGAATGCCCAGCACCTGTTTATAGAGCACTTCAACTCACCACAATTGTGGCCTCCAACCAGGTGGTCCACTGGTGGCACCTCCAGTGCATGACAAATGCACACCCGAGGAAGGAAAGAATGGCAGGGTCACATGGGAAAGTCACAGAGAACACAGACTCTGGGGCCTAAGGTAGCATCATGGGCGAGCCTGTAGTTCGAAAGTCTCAACCCTCCAAGCCTCACAGAAAGTGAAGTATAGGACTAGCCAGGGCTCGGAGTCATTATGAAAGTTAAATGAAAGGACGCACTGCAGCACCCAGCATGGTGTCCACGGTGCACGGAACCTGACATGGGCTCAGGCTCCACCACTGATGCCTGGGACACAGGCGCCTTTTCCTCCCACTGCTCTCATGGGCAGCTCTGGAGGGAACTTGCATGGCAGTATGCAGACCTCCTGGCCAGCCAAGTGAAATCTCAAGGTTTTCCAGACTTATTATAAATACAACAAAGATACACTTACAAATATCCTATTGCTCTAAAGTAACATTTGGGACTGCAGAGAGAGCTCTGTGGTCTAAGTGCTTGTAGAATTGCAATTTTCTATTTTTACAAATAACTGAGGCTGAGGCAGGAGGATCAGTGCCAGTCTAAGGCCAGCGTGGGCTACAAAAGTGAGCTCAAGGCTAGCCTCAACGGCATAGCCAGACCCTGTCTCAAAAAAAAAAAAAAAATGCTCACTCAGCCTTTGTCTAAAAATGCTGAGGTTACTTTTCTTGTTAAAGTGTTTTGGGGGGGCGGGGTAAAGGGACGCTCTCACCTGAGGGTGAGGCGTGGCAAGGCATGTGGTGCTGGGGATCAAACCGTAGTACCCTGCACCTGCCTAGGCTCACCTAAGCAGGGCCTTTAGACAGGTGAGCTACCTTGCCAGCCCCAAAGAAGTATTTTCTTTTGCAATTCTATACCAAGTTCTTCACAGAAGGTCAAAGCATATTATTATCATGGTCATACAAACACACATCCTTTTTCTGATAGAGGTTAGAATATAGTTTTTCTAAGACATACCATGCTTATGTAGAATACTAAGATCACACATTGTAAATATTCTCATGTGGCCCAGAAGAAACTTGAGTTAAATATTGTTATTATTATAAAGGAGTTAATTGTGTTTATATTTATATTATGAATTAGTATTAATAGCAGTTTCAGCTTATAGTTATTCTTGCCTTGGAATATCTTGGATTTCATATATATATATATATATATATATATATATATATATATGAAATTGTATGTATATATTATCTCCAATTTTCCTAGCAGCAGTTAGAGCTCTATGCTTTCATACAATATGTACTTTCAGAAAAATACAATGACCATGTGTTATGGTTCGTGTGTATTTGTCCCCCCAAAGCCTCATGCAGTCACTGAGGTACAGTTCTACAGATAGTGATTAATTCACGATCCAAGGCTGGGATTATGGGTGTGAGTGCTACACCCCGACTGGGGTGGACACTGCCAGTCTGCCTTGGAGCCAGCTGTGTATGGACCTCCACTAACTGTGAGCTAAATAAACCTTTCCTTCTTCCATTTTGGGTGCCAACTATTTGTCTGAGCAACAACAAAAGAGTAACTGAGAAACCCTATAAGCTGAGAAAAAGCTTATAATAAAACTGCAAACTCTATTTTATTTGTGTATATTTGGTAGGGTCTCACCATGAGCTTGGACGCATAGCAATTCTCCTTCTCAGCCTGCCCAGTGCTGGGATGACAGGCATGTACTACCATGCCCAGTCTCAGAGGCCAGCTCAGTGTGCCAGGGGCAGGGCTGGTGCAGGCGCAAACTACATTTTGATTAGTAGAGTCTATATTTCATGTTATAAAATTAATGAAAAATTAAAAAAAATTTTTCTTTCCCTTCAAAGCATGTTTTGATTCTAAGCACAAGATGGTTGCTCAAATCTTTTCATACTGTTTTACTTCCTAGGTGCAAGTCTATTTCCACACATAGCCTCTAATATTATCACCATTTTCTGACCATTTGCAGTGGTTCTCAACCTTTCTAATGCTGTGACCCCGCAATACAGTTCCTCATGTTGCAGTAACCCCAAATCAAAAAATAATTTTGGTGGCTACTTCAACACTGTGATTTTGCTACAGTTATGATTCGGAATGGTTTTAGGCGACCCCTGTGTTTTGGTCGTTCGACCCCCGCCAGGGTCAAGACCCACAGGTTGAGAACCATTAGGACCTAGCGTATCTTCAGAGTGGTGCTTCTAAAGTCAGATCATTTGGCTCTAATTTGGAAATGTTTATACTGTGAACAAAGTGGGGAAATGGTGCTGTTAGGTAATCTTGAGTTTCACTTAAGTACTAGTTGAACCTCGTCTTGATTCCAAATCAAAGTCCTATATGACTTTAGAATAAGCTTCATGGAACAAATAAATTAGATGATTATCAGGGTGATAATATAAACAAAGCCTTACCAAGCCAATCTGAACTTTGGTTTGGCAATGACCTTGGAAAATAAATCCTGGGTTGGTAGACAGACAAGGGGCCTCTATTATTGTTTAGAGCATGCTTTAAGGCACTCCTTGATTTATGGCTGTGTGTTCAGGGTCAGAGACTCACACATCTCTGGAAAGCCTGTAATTAAGTACAATGACTTGGTACTGTGTGATGGATGTAATCATTGTTGGTGAAGGAGACTTGCAGACCAAGGGGCCAAAAAAAAAAAATTTGCCTCATGATCTGAAAACATGGGACCTCCTAAAGCATTACCTAGCTGGGCATGAAGCCACTCCATGTAAGATACAATGGGAGTCCCTATGTACAGCCAGCAAAGCCACCCATAGTCTACCCTGCCTAACACGCCAACTGAACTGTCGCTAGACCTTCCAAGGCCAGCGTGGCCAGATGGAGCCATGAGTCACATGCCACAAAATAGGTACTCTACTCTTGTTAATGACTGAAGGGAGGGTAATTTTCCTTAGGAGACCATGACTGGGGCTCTACTCAGCAAGTTGTGAAGAACATAAAGCAGAGCCACTTGCCCTACCACTGTATTTTTGACAATGACTTACAATTTATGTATAATGAAATGTGTTGTCATTAGAAGTATATTTCAGTCTATCTTTAAATTTCTCTTTCTGTTCATTTGCTGCTATTTAGAAAGAAGACTGATTTCTGCATTTTTACTGTAATAATTCTTTTTGTGTGTGTGTATTTGGCATAGGGTCTGAACACTCAGCTTGGACTCGTAGTAATCCTCCTGTTTTCAGCCTTCTCAGCACTAGGATTACAGGCATGCACCCCCTCCCCCCAGTCTCAGTGGCTGGCTCAGCACACCAGGGGTGGGGGTGGGGGCCGGGCCAGCTCGGCACAAGACCTAATGCCAGTCCCTGAGATTGCTTAAGCAGGAACTTAGTCCCGCTGAGCTATCTCACTGGCCCTGTATTTTTACTTTAGATTGGGAAATAGTTTAGGCTTTTCAATGTAAGTAAAAATGCTGTCTCTGAGAAAGAGTTTTGCTTCTTTTCTAATTGAGTTTCTTTTCATTTCTTTTGCATTGGTTAGCATCTCTGGTACAATGTTGAAAAGTCTTGATAGAAGGCATTTCTTGATCTAGATCTTAAAAAGGAGAATTCAAACTGATTTTTAAGTGTGACACTAATTCTAGCTTATTGTTAGATTCCTCTATAAGATGGAGGAAGTTTCCATCTACCTCTTACTCACTAAACTTATTTATTTATTTATTTATTTATTTTATGCAGGGTCTTGCTATGTAGTTCAGACTTGTAGGGATCCTTGCACCTCAGCCTCCACAGTGCTGGGATTATAGGTGTGTGCCACCAGGCCCAGTTTCTGGACCAGCTTGGCATGTCTGGAGTTCCAGGGTGGCATGGCATGCAGTAGTGGGCGTCAAGCTCAAGCTGTTGCACCTGCCAGGCAGGCATTTACTCCCCAGCCCTACATTTTTTTAAAATAATATATATTTTCAAGTTTTAAAGAGCATGTTACCAATTTCAAGTTATAACATATGTATTCATTTGATTTAAAAACAAAAACAGAATGACAGATTCTACTTATCAGAATTTTTTTGCATTACCACAGAATTTTAACACTGCCTTCTGCATATTAGGGATGTTTTAAAGAGAGAAAAAAAAAAGCCAATAAAAATTATACAGAACTTCAAAACAAGATGACAGGAAATCAACAATGGTTATTATATTATATATTGTTATTGTTATCTTCAAAGTAGTTGCTCAGATTATAAGATATATGCATGCAAAATTGATCAGACAATCTAAGCTCTAGCTGCTCCTTCCAGTGAGCTAGTAGAAATTCATAGTGCAAATATCTTAGTTATCTTATGCTAAAAAATTAAGTGTAAATAGATGTTGAATTTTGCTACCTACCTTTGTCAATTGAAATAATTATATTGTTTTCCTCTTATGTTCTATTAATAAAAGGAATTACATTAATTGTTTTCTAATGTTAAGCTGACATTGCATTCCTGGGATGAATCTTACTTGGCGATAATGTATTTTTTCTCCATGTTGCGGAATTTCATTTGTCAATATTTTATTGAGAAGTAAGCCAGCGAGATGGCTCAGTGAACTAAGTGCCTGCTTTGGAAAATACAGGAACTAGTGTTTGATCCCTGGGCCTGCATGCCATGTGGACCCCACCCCAAAGCACACTAAGCTAGTGACCAAGTCCAGGTGTGGTGGCACAGGCCTGTAATCCCAGCACTGGGAAGGCTAAGAACAGGAGGATCACGATGAGTCCAAAAGACCCTGCACCAAATTCATACATGAAAAAAAAAAATTATTAAGAATTGTTATATGAGAATAATGGATTTTGGTCTGTTCTTTCTTTGTAATAGCTTTTTTAGTTTTTATATTAGGGCTATGCTGGTCTAGTAAACTTAATTAGTAAATGCTTCTTCTGTATTTCCTGCAAGAGTTTCAGTAAGATCCATACCACTTCACTCTTGAATTTTTAATAGAATTTATCAGAAAAAGCAGCTGGGTCTAGAGTTATACATTATATTATTAGTTAGTTCCAGGCGACAATTTATATTCATTTGACATTCATTCTCTGGCCCTTGGATCGCTGTAGGTTGGATAATTATACTGCTGATTTCTACTGGCCTTTTGAAAGGAACAGTTAATGCTTAATTTTTTAAAAAAAAATTTTGACCAATATTGCACACTTATATCTGATAACCTAAGTAGCTAAGCTGCAGACAACAATATGCAATGTAACAACCATTGGTGGGGTCCTATCATTTTGTTTAGTGAAATTCTGTATTGCTTATGATGTATTTTTACTTTTTATTCTCCTTAAAAAAGAAGAAAAAAATTGGTTTCAAATCTAGGTAATCTATATTTTCCTGAGATTCTTATTATCATTGACTTGTATTTAATTACGGTATAGCAAGAGCACCATAGAATCACCTTCTGCATTATTTGACTAATTAATTATTACCACTAATTAAATTAACCTGTCTTGTAAAAAAGGATGTTTTCTCTATGTTTACTTCGCATAGTATTCTACAAATGTTAATTAAATCAAGGACATTGATATGGTTGCTCAGTATTTACCAATCTTCAAAATTTTGTTAGTATATATTTTTGGTACATGAAGTCTGCACTCATCTGAGGGTAAAGGCCCATTGATATAGCACAACTTGATTCTGTATTTTTTTTAATTTTAAATGTTTCTTTGTTTCAGTAGTACAGCAACAATAATTAATATAAAGCATATTGTTGTCTTGCAGTAGTTATTCAGAGTGCAGGATGCAGACATGATAATTTTTATAATCACTATTGGTATAAAAATTCCTTCTCACTGAACTAAGAGAAAGTAATTGTATATACAATCCAATATTCCATAATAGTAGTGGGTTATTGGAAGAACTAGAAATGTCAGAAGCTATTATTTGACTGACCCTTGTGAGATACAAAAGTTACATGTTTTGTCATATAGGTTTTGCTTTAACTTGTCCTTAATCACCCAACAGAAGAGTTTAACCATGAGGCATAAAAAGTAAAGCTAGATTAGTATGCTGAGCTGTAAAAGGCTTAAATCAACAGCTCGTGAGTTTGTATTTTTTAAGTCCCTTCCCTATCAAAATACCTTCCTCTCTCCTGTTCCAAATACCCTCTCTCCATTTTCATTTTACTATTACTATGTTTAGCTCATGGTCATGACATACAACATTTACAATTATTATAGGTAGTTGGTACTTGTAATGACACATCTTTAATCTTCTAGCTTTCCCTCCCCTTCTCCCATTCCTTCACCACATTCTTCTGGATGCCTTTCATTTGCAAAAGATCCATCTTCTTGTCCCTTTGTTTCCTTTTACCAATCCTTAGAGATGTCATACAGATTTAAGATTGTGTGTCTGATTTATTTCACTTAACATGTTTTCTAGCTGTATCCTTTTTTTTTCTATAAAAGTTTCAAATGATCCTTCTTGTCAGCAAAGTAGTATTCCATTATGCATAGCTACATTTTCTTTGCCCATTTATCTGTGGATGGGCATACAAATTGCTTCCAAGATTTAGCTACTGTGAAGTGTACTGCTATAAAAGTGGGTATGCCCAGCCCTCACCTGCCTTCCTTACCTCTTCAGGACTTTTCACCCCTATAGATGCCACCCACCTCACGTCTACTACACTCTGCAAAATCAGACACTTTGCCAGTTCTTCCCCCACTATTTCGTGTCTAGAGCAGAGCTTTGGATTTATTGAGCAGTTAATATTTTCAAATAAGTCAAGCAATCATTAATTAAAGATCAACAGATAGTGTGCCTTCAGGGAAAAAACAAAAAAAACAAAAAAAAACTTTTTCAACTCCCTGGAGTGAGTTTATCGTCTTTATACCCACATAAATCCAAAAACTATAGTAATAATAATAAGTTAGCCCAGTGTTACATATTTTAAAATTGTTCTTCCTGATCATCAGAGACTGCCCAATGTCCAGCAGTTATAAGTGGCTCCCACTGTTCCAAAAGTCACATTGCCTAAACACTATCTTACCTGGAGAGAACAGTGCTCCTCAAGACGACCACCAAATAAAGGAAAGCTCCGCATTTGTTCAGCGATAAAGCTTAACTCAGAGGAGAGATCGTGTGCTTTAACATCTCATAGCAGTGAACACAACACTTATTAGTAATCATTCACCGATACTGGAGAATCACAATGATTTCCCTTTTAACATTGCATTTGGAAAATAAGGTAACAAATTTGTATTTTAAATTAAGCTGACCAGGCCGGGCATGGTGTATGTCTGTAATCTTAGCACTTGGGAGGCTGAGGCAGAAGGATTGGTGTGAGTTTGAGACCAGCCTGGGCTACAAAAGTCAGCCCAAGGCCAGCCTGAATTGCATAGTGAGACCCTGTCTCAAAACGACAAAAAATTAATTAATTAATTAATTAGCTAATTAATTAATTAAACTGACCAAAAATGTCAAGGAGGATAGTGGTTATGAGTAGAAATGAACACAGGGAGATTTATCTCAAGGTTTATATGTTTAAAAGAGAAAGTGGGCCCGAGCTCCAGTCTTGAACCCATCCAGCATCCCATCTGGCAACCCATCTGGCCTGCGCACCAATCATATCGGAAATAAATGACAAAAGAAACCATAGAAACTCCAGGATTACATGAAAATTAAACAACACTCTTCTCAGCAACCAGTGGGTTACAGATGAAATTAAACAAGAAATTAAACAATATCTACAATTTAATGAAAATACAAACACAATCTACCAGAACTTATGTCATGCAATGAAAGCAGTTCTTAGAGTGAAATTTATAGCTCTGAACTCACACATAAAGAAAATAGAAAGGGAACAAATAAATACTCTTATGCAGCACCTAAACTGATTGGAACAGACGAGTAAACGGAATCCAAAGCCCAAAGGTGGGAGTAAATTATAAAGATTAGAGCAGAAATTAATTCAATTGAGACAGAGAAAACAATACAAAGAATTAATGGATGCAAAAGCTGGTTCTTTGAATGATTAAATAAAATTGATAAGTCCCTAGCTATCCTCATCAAAAAGAGGAAAGAGAGGACTCAAATTCAAGCAATAAGGAATGAGCGGTGAAATTACTACCTACTTAGCAGAGATACAGAGGATCATAAATAGCTGCTTTGAGAATCTTTACTCTCACAGAATTGAAGACACAGAAGAAATGGGCAGATTCCTAGAAATGTACAAATTATAAAAACTGAATCAAGAAGACATACAAAATTTAATAAGAAGCCTGCTGACAAAGAAAAGTCCAGGACCTGATGGATTCACCACTGAATTCTACAAGAAATTTATAGAAAACATAATCCCAATACTCCTCAAACTCTTCAATGAAATCAAAAAGGAAGCAATCCTTCCAAAATCATTCCTAGAGGCAAGTATTACACTGATACCAAAACCAGAGAGAGATGCAACTAAAAAATAAAACTACAGACCAATTTCTCTCATGAATATAGATGCAAAAATCCTCAATAAGATCCTCACCACTAGAATACAACAAATCATCAAGAAGATTATACACCACGACCAGGTAGGATTCATTACAAGGATGCAAGGACGGTTCAATATACACAAATCTATAAATGCAATACACTATATCAATAGAGCCAAGATGAAATATCACATGATTGTCTCAATTGATGCCGAAAAGGCCTTTGACAAAGTCCAACACTCATTCATATTCAAAGTCCTACAGAAAATTGGAATAGAGAGCCCCTACCTCAACCTGATAAGAGCCATCTATGACAATCCAACAGCTAGCATAATTTTAAATGGTGAAAAACTGAAGTCTTTTACCCTCAAATCTGGCACAAGACAAGGATGTCCTCTATCACTACTCCTATTCAATATACTTCTGGAATCATTAGCTACAGCCATTAGACAAGAAAGAGAAATAAAAGGAATGAGAATAGGTAAAGAAGAAGTAAAACTTTCACTATTTGCAGATGACATGATAATCTACTTGGAAGACCCAAAAAACTCCACGAAGAAGCTACTAGAATTAATGCACAAATTCAATAGCATAGCAGGCTACAAAGTCAACACACAAAAGTCAATAGCATTCCTCTACACAGATAACAAACACACTGAGACAAAAATTAGAGAAACAGTACCTTTTATGATAGCACAGAAAAAAAAATTAAATACTTAGGAATTGACCTAATTAAGGAAGTAAAAGACCTTTTCAATGAAAACTACAGCACTCTGAAAAGAGAGATTCTAGATGATTTCAGAAAATGGAAAGATATTCCCTGCTCCTGGATAGGAAGAACAAACGTTGTGAAGATGGCGATACTCCCTAAATTGTTATACAGATTTAATGCAATTCCTATCAAAATACCATCAACATACTTCACAGACCTGGAGAAATTACGCCTAAAATTTATTTGGAACCAAAAAAGACCTATAATTGCAAAGACAATTCTGGGCAACAAAGGTAAGGCAGGAAGCATTACAATTCCTGATCTAAAGTTATAGTACAAAGCTACAGTAATAAAATCAGCATGGTACTGGCCAAAAAAAAATAGACCTGAGGATCAGTGAAATAGATTAGAAGATGCAGAAGCAGATACAAACACACTCAGCCACCTTATCTTTGACAAAGGGGCCAAACACGCTTACTGAAAGAAAGATAGCCTCTTTAACAAATGGTGCTGGAAAAACTGGCTCTCTACATGCTGAAAACTAAAACTTGAACCTAGTCTATCACCATGCACTAAACTAAAGTCAAAATGGATTAAAGATCTAAATGTTAAAAGAGAAATATTAAATCTCCTGGAAGAGAAAGTGGGAGAAAATCTTGAAGACATCAGGGTAGGGAAAAAAATTCATGGACAAAAATCAAAATGTACGTTTAACACTTGAAAGCATCAACAAATGGGACCTCCTCCAGCTAAGAAGTTTTTGCACATCAAAAGAAATTATCGACAGACTGAAAAGACAACCCACAAATTTCAAAAAGACTTTAACTAATAAATACTCAGAGAAAGGTCTTCTATCTAGAATCTATAAAGAACTGAAAACCATTAGGGTCCCAAAATTCAAAGACCAAATCCAGAAATGGGCATCTGAGATGAACACACATTTCTCAGAGAAAGAAATTCAGCAAGCCTATAAATACATGAAGAAATGCTCCACATCACTAGCCATCTGTGAAATGCAAATTAAAACAACAGTGAGATACCATCTCTCCTCAGAAAGAATGGCTATCGTAAAGAAATCAACCAGCAACAAATGCTGGAGAGGCTGTGAAGAAGAAGGAACGCTTCTCCACTGCTAGTGGAAATGCAGATTGGTGCAACCATTATGGAAAGCAGTGTGGAGGCTCCTTAAAAAACTAAAACTGGAAATTCCATTCAATCCAGCTATACCCATATTGAGAATTTTCCCAGAAGAACTGAAAACATCATACCATAGCAATATCTGTGCACTTATGTTTATAGCAGCCCAATTTGTAATAGCCAAATCTTGAAAACAACCAAAAAGCCCATCATTTGAAGAATGGTTAAAAAGATGTGGTATTTTTATATAATGGAATATTACTCAGCTATAAAGAATGATACAGTGGAAGACTTCATATATAAGTACATGTATATTGAACATATGCTCATAAGTGAAATAAACCAGACCTACATTTGTAAATATCATATAGTCTCCCTAGTATAAGAAATCTAAAGAAGAATTAATAACGGAATGGTACAACACAGCTGAATGGAAATCAAAGATTTTTGAAGGAACACTAAAACTGTACTTGGAATGCATGTCGTTCAGGACTTTTAGATGTGTACTGCTTGTTATGTCAACTCAGTTACTGGTATACTCTCTCTCAAGTAAATAGTTGGTTAACAACAACAACAAAAAAGGATGTTAATTGAGAATAACGGATGAGGCAAAATGCCATAGGCTTAACAGGCTACAATTTTGTACATCCTTAGATTTCTAAATGTCTGTGTAAAAATGTGTAACTACTTTTATCACATTCTATAGAGATTTATTAGAGTATCAATGATTGATGGAAAATACCAATGTCAAGCTTAGTCTAAGATGTTTGATATTCAGAAAAGCAGTGATGTTGTGATCAATTACCTATGTTATAGAGTAATAGTATCACGAAGCTGCTCTGCTGGAGGGTTGAGAATGTAAGTTAACAGACCAAAACTTGGAGAAAAAGAAGGGCTACGAGGATAGCCATCATTTTGGCTCTAGCCCTTCAAGGACAGTGAGAACTCAGGACATAAGAGAACCTGTGCTGTAACTTCCTATAGCTCAGTGGTTTCCCAAATTTTCTGCTCAAGGAGATTATGGGACCTCAGAGGAAAGGGATAAATGAAGTAGAGTGTACCTAGGGAGAGTCACCTGGGGAGAAAACATTCTCTCAGGCTTTCACAGAGAGCAAACTGGTCAAGCAATGGCCATGACTCGTCCTGATGTCTGACACTGACAACAGTTCTACAAAGCACTGTATTTGGTTCCAAAGTTAATCCTGAGGAGATTTGACCTTGGAAAATACAAATGATGAAAGTTTTGTTAGATAGGTCTTGCTTTAACTTGCCCTTGATCACCCAGCAGAAAAGCTTAATTACGAGGCATAAAACACAGAGCTAGATTAGTATGGTGAGCTGTAAGAGGCTTAAATCAACAGCCTTCAACATTGCCAGTTTCACCAGTAACCTACTGCAATTATGGAACATTGGGCTATATACAACTACTTCCTCCTAGTTCAAAAAGAAGAAAACTTCCTCTTCTTCTTCTTGTTCTTCTTCTCTTCTTTTTTTCTCAACCAATATCGATTAGAAAATTTATCATGTCTACACCCTTTACTCTGTATAACTTTCATGAGGACAACAATATGCAGTGTGTCAATTATTGCGAGTGTGCTACTAACATGTTTTGAAACTCTCATATTGTTATTTCTTATTAAAAGTAATTAAAAAGAAATAAAAATAAAAAAGAGAAAGTGGAGAAAATAAGCCATTTTAAAACAGAAAGCTCAGATGAGACAATAGTGTCTATTTTTCTAGCTATTTAATTAGAACTCCAAGGGATGTTTCAAAACTCTGATGAATACAATGAGAGTGGGCCAACAAGATAACTCAGCAGAGTAAGTGCCTACTCAGACAAGAGCTGGACCAAGGTTCAATCCCCAGTATAGCATGCTGGCCCCGCCCCCGGGCACAGTGGTGCATATCTATAATCCTAGTGCTGGTGATGCTAAAAACAAGAGGATCATTATGGGTTGGAACTGCATAGTGAGACCCTGTAAAATAAATAAATAGATATGAATAAATAGGTAGATAGATATCCAGACTGACAGGCAGGTAGACAGATGATAAAATATAATGACCATGACCCGCTACATGCTGTGGATCCAACAGCACAATATTTCAGTGTCATAGTTTCAAGGGAAGGAGAACTACCATCCAGACCCAGTGACACGTCACTCATTCACACGTGATGTCCTGCATTCTCTGCTTTGCAGGGACTGGGAAGGACCTCTGAGCAGGGGAAGCAACCTCAGTAGCAGCCAGAAGCCAGGCTCTGAGTCAGAGGCCCACTCCTGCAAAGGAAGGGGCCCCTCACTGGCCTGGTTGGGAATGGGAACAAAAACTAGCGTCAAAACCAATAAAAAGGTGAAATAGACAGGGAGACTTTGTAGAGAAACCAACAGCCTCACCGGAATAAGTGAAGGAATACACACCGAGGTACACACACACTTATGCTCTATAATCATTATAGCCCCCCTCCCCCAAGTTGGTAATGAGTGACCTTTTCCAAATTACAGTCAAGTCCCATAGAAAAATGAGTTTGGAAAACTTACATGTCCTTTTGGAATCCTGTTAGAATAATAATATCCTCCAACAGAGAAACACACTTAACAGGTTTATGCCTGGTTGTTATGGACTGAGTTGTGTTCTCCCTAAATTCCTAGGTGAAGCTCAAACCTCCAGAGTGACTAGTTTTGGAGATAGGGTCTTTAAAGAAGCATTGAAGGTTTGATGAAGTCCCAAGTGGGAGTCAATGAACTCACAACACTAATCCAATAATACTGCTGTCCCTGTGAGGACTGAGACCCTGGGACTGCAGGCACCCATGGCAAAGGCCATGTGAAGACACAGAGAGAAGAAGGCCACCAGCAAATCAGGGAGAAAGGCCTCACCGGAATGCAACCTTGTGGGCACCATGGTCCTGGATGCGCAGCCTCCAGAGCAGAGAGAAAGGGAACACCAGCTGTTTACATCACCGTGATGTGGCTCAAGTGGACAAATATGCCAACATTTCTAATACATATCTGAGCTGAGGACCCTCAGGCCCTCAAGCTCATGGTAATATCTCTCAAAATGGCTCATAATATGCTGCCTAGGAGAAGTCAGCAAATGAGCCTGCAGCTTTTCCTGTCCACCCTGGGAGTGAAGAGCTGAGCTTTTGTCCTTCCCAGGCTTGACAGCATCCCATCCTGTTTCCTCAGAGTGCACTCTATTATGAAGAGGGCAAGGAAAGCATCCCTCAGAGCTGGGGGTTGTTTTTGTTGTTGTTGTTGTTGTTGTTTTGTTGGGTTTTTTTAGATGGTTTCCCTAAATTGACCAAGTAAGACTTGAAGTTGAATTCACCCTGCCTCAGCCTCCAAAGCAGGGATGAGATAGATTTGATTGGTTTGTAGCCATGTGTCCTCCAGGGGGTGGTTGGAGATCCAGGCAGGATTGGGGAGCAAGAGCATCAGAGGTACCACTTACAGTCAGCACCACAGGTCCACCCAGAGTGGGTCACCCTCACGTTCCTTTCATATCATGAGATATTGAGGCTTTAATAATCATCAAAGCAATCTCATTAAGCCAGTCTCACTACACAGGTGTAAACTGCCATTAATATTAATGAACTATTTTTTCTAATTACTAAATGAGTCTTTTTGAAAACACTTTACCTTGGCAAATTTTACCTCAGTGTGTTTGCTGCCACAGAGCAAATTATCTCAGAAGAATAACTTATCAGTTCACACTTGTGCCCATAAGAACAAGATCTTTTCATATTCAGTGTAAATAAATATTTGACCAGAAATATCAACAGGTAGATTTTCCTGGAATACTCGTGTCCCAACTTCCTTTTATGGTCCCAAAGCCCCAGCATTCATTAAGTAGTTAAAGAATCTTTCTTCTTCATAAAAAAAAAAAAAATGGTTGAAATAGGACAGCTCTAACTCGACATTTTCAGAATCTGATGGGATGAGCTTTTACAGTTTCTGTAGGAAATATTTTCCTAAATTTAAACAAGCACATTCCTCTTCAGTGGAACAAATACAGTCTTACTCCTAATTGAACTTTCTCCAAATGCCAATGAATTATGGTAAATAGCCTAATAGTGCATAATTTCTCCTCCCAGAGAGGACAAAAAGGGCTTAGAATATTTCTTTTCAGAGTTGATTTGGACCCAAACAATAACTTTTGTGTCCACCCCAGGTCAGAGTTTGAGAGAGGAAAGTGCAAGCTTATCATGACATAGCAAGAGAGCAATCATACCAGCTTGGGGCCAACACCGATTTTGCAATCCATGATATCTATTCCCAGTGGTGTTTAGCTTGAGGGGTGTATATGTGTTTGTGTGGGAGGGATTATAGGTGTGCCCCATGATGCTTGGTTTTGGTGGCCAGCATGGCACTTTCAAGGTTCTAGGCCCAGGGTTCCGGGGCCCACGTGGCATGCAGTACTAGAGATTAAATCCTTGTCCTTGGAATCACCAGGCAGGTTCTTTGACCACGGAGCTGTCTCCCCAGCCCTAAGGAAAAGATTACAGAGCTCACAGTTTGTAGAGTGTCATTACATAATCAGCTGTGTCCAAAGGCAGCGGGGCATGGCACGGGGGCATCACAGAGCAGGCAGGCGGCCCCAGGAGAAGACAAGCAGCAGGAGCAGCAATCAGCAACAGGTGATAAGCAATGACACTAGCCCTCTTTCTGTCCCTTATACTTATCCAGGCTTGCCATCCTTAGGGCAGGTAGCAGTCACACCCATGGCAGGGCACCTTTAATTCTGCCCAATATGACAAAACCAATCAGTGACCAATTTAGTAATCACTTGCCTCACATCCACCACCTCAGAAAAGCCCCACCTATGACTGCATGAGGCTTTGGGGGACAGCTAGACACAAACCATAATAAAGGCCCTATTGAGGAGGTTTCAAGTTTTTCCTGTCATAGTGAAGCTTTGAGCTCCTAGTGCAGTGTATGTTCCCCTGTCCTGGTTCACTAGAGGTTGTTTTCCTCTTTGGAAAACAAAGTGATTCTAAAGCGATATCAAGGGGACAACGTGTAGCGAAGACAGGACCACCTGGCACGCCCAACATGACCACTCTGTGTGGGTTGCGCTTTAATCCAGAAATGCAAGATAGCTTAATAAGAAATTGCAAAAAATAATCCATTCTAAAGAGGTTGAAATGTCAAGATTTGAGTTCTACATCAATCTTATAACTTGGTTTTGTGTCAAATTACAATCCACCAGCATTTAAGTCTTTTTGCCTTGAAAACTATTTCACTCATTCTTTGCCCAATAATAGCCAACATTAAAATATTATTTAAAACATTCACTTTTCTTTATCCTGAATATCATGGAAAACTTATAGAAAAATGAGTTAAATTCACCAAAACTGACACTGGTAACTTTTACTCCAAAGATTGTAAATCAACATACATCTTTCAATGACCTGTCAAGCAATTCACAACAAAGCATGTACTTCTTGTAACATCACTATTTAAAACAGCAATGTATTCTTTAGATTTTGCCTGTTGTACTCTACTACCATGTTTCTAAAACTTCTGAACATTGTGCTTTTCATATCAAATTTTTATTAAACATCTTAGCTATTTCTAAATGAATATCCTTTTTATTGGGTTTCTCCCAATTACAAATGAAATTTCATATTACATCTATAATTAGAAACAATACTGGGACTGTACAAATTTAGGTCAAAATAAAAATATATGCATTTTGTGCTTTCATAAAACATTTACTGAATCTTTTAAAGAAAGCAGAAGTAACAGTAATATATGCAAAAGTGATGATTTAATGATTATAAGCCAGAAAAAGCAATAGAATTGTGCTTCCTTTGCAGACTGGGGACAATGAAATATTTAGCTACAATTTCCCATACAAACATAAAACAAGAGTCATATAGAACAAACACCCTCACGAATAACTGATGGGTGATGAGCACACACCACGTTTAACCAAAGCAAAATACAAACTGAGAATTGTTGGGGTTGTTCATATTTAAAGTTAACATACTTGCTGCATTTAAAAATTCTGTAGAAGTTCATGATAAATTACTTCTATTTCTAGACATTATAAAGAAGGCCTATTCCATTAATTTCTGTGTTTTTTGTTTCTTTGTCTTTGCGACAAGATCTCACTATGGAGTTCAGGCTAGCCTTGGACTCCTGGCAATCCTGCTGTCTCAGCCTCCCAAGAGCAAGGATTACAGGCACACACTACCAGACCTAGCTCCATTAGCTGTTAAAGCAACTCTTAAATGTGAAATTATTATTCCATATATTAAAATAACTTTAGACAAAATGCCTTAATCCAATGCGTCATTGACATTGAACTTGCCAATCAGTGGTATATTCCTGCAAGCCACACAGACAGCTTTCTCCTCTGTACAGATTACTATGCCAGGTGGATTTACTCCAGCAAGCACCCACGGTGGTCTAAACCTACCACTTTTACATTTTTCAGTCTTTCAAGCTAAAGCAAAAAAAAAAAAGAAAAAAAAAAAAGAAAAGAAAAAAAGGAATGGTGGACTGCAGGGCTAAGTCAGCTAGGGAAAGGGAGTGAAGCGCTGCCTTGACAATTGATGTCTAACTCTTCTGAGGAGCCCAGAGTCCAGTGGTGATCTTCAGACATCTCCTGAGCCATTCATCCACTGGGCAGTGCATGTGTACATTGTAGATATGACCTGGAGCTCAGACCCAAGGGCCCAGACTCCAGAGAGCAGTCCTCCGTGATGCGCAGATGAGAGGAAGGCACCACAGTACACAGCGCATGCTCCAGAGTCTCACGACCTGGGCTGGAAGCCTGGATGGGCCCCTGCCTCCCATGTGACCCAAGGAAGGGCCTTGGGCTTCCACAATGTTTCACCCAGTGTGACCTGAGCCTGTGACAAGGAAGGGATGCGAGGTGCAGCATTCCTTCAGCCCACAGGGCCCAGTCCCCTGTCCTCGAGTGGCTGAGGTGCTGTGAAGGGAGTTGCTCAAGGCAGATGAGGCGGAACCTAAGTTGGCTTCCTGCCTGATGGGCCTGGTGCCACGGAGCAGAGAGAGACAATATTCAAACCCTGGGCGCCCAGGCTGGCCCACAACTCTGCTAGAACTGGTCTCACAGTCTCCACATAGTAGCCCCCTTGGTGCCAAACATGGCAAAGAACAGCATAAGTCCTTAAGGGCGAGAGTCCAGCTGTAGGCAGCAGCCTCACCCTGACCACGTGGCACCTGTTCTCAACACCCTAGCTGGTACTCTTTATGAGTTGTGGGCTGCAAGGACCAGGCCACTAGGGAATTCTGGACAGGGGGTCTGCCTGAGGCTGTTTCTCTGCTCTGCTCTGCTCTGCTCTGCTCTGCTCTGCTCTGCTCTCTCCCATGTAGCTGTTCTCTATGGCAGCATTAGCAGAAGGCTGGGCTCCTGCCTGCCTTTTGCCCTGTCCCTGGCATGCAATGAACCCACCTGGCCAGGTCATCCTGATGCTCCTGCTCAGGCCCCACCCACTCTCTGATGATCATATCCTACCTAAGCAACCTCTGAAGCTCATGACAGGGTCACCTCCTGGATCCTCCTTCACACGCCAGAGGAGGATGCTGAGGTGCAGTGTGAGAGAGGGATCAGAGGACAGAGACAAAAGGGAGATGATGAAGGAGAAGAATAGAAGAAGGAAGAGGAGGAGGAAGACACTGAAGAGAAGAAGAAAGAGAGAGGAGGAGAAGGAGAAAGAAAAAGGAGGAGGAAGAGGAGGAGGGAAAGGAGGAGGAGAATCAGGAAGAAGAGGAAGAGGGGGAAGGGGAGAAAAAACGAGGGGATGAATAAAGGGGGGAAAACCAGGGGATCCTAAGATCGCTGGCCTCTCCCAAGGAATGTGAGCTTGCTGCCTGGCCCACGGGCAAAATACTGGATGAGAAAATGACAATAGATCGTCTGAAGAGGAAGATAAAGGTAGAGGCTGATGGCACTGTGCCTCATCTGCTCCTCATTCCCCCTACCTGCTGCAAGGACTGCAGGTGCCCTGCCCTAGTTAGTGACATTTGGCACACAAGGCTGCTGGGCCCCAGACTGCTCTGGACCTGTGTCTTCCCACACAGCAGTCTCTTCCGCCGTCATGACTGTGTCTCAGCACCCCTGCCCCGGTAGCCAACCTCAGATCCGCGTCACCTGAATGGGCTCTCTAGATGCCAGTCCTGTACAGTTAGTGTCTTCTGCCCCCCTCCTGTGTTTGACTATCTCTTTGGTCCGCAAACATCACAGGCCATGGTTAGCATCTCTGATGGACGCCGTCCTAGGCTGTCCCACCAACACCAGCCCTCTGGTTCCAGGTGTCCCTGTCATGGTTCCCACATCTGCAGCCATATTACTAGACAGTCTCTGCTCTGCCCCCTCCACACCTGCCTCTGACTGGGACAATCCATAGCCTCCATCTTCCAATCTTCTTCCATCTCCCGGCAGGATACTTTCTGGTCCTGGGAACTCCCTCCCACTGGCATCACTGCCTGGACCTGAGCCTCTTCCACTCCACAAGCCTACATGGTTCAAGGACCATGGTCTACTTTACATCATCTGCACATGTTGGGCCACCCAGGTCCCAAGTGGGCAGCAAAATGCCAACTACTCCTCCTTAACTTCTAGCTCAGTGGGCCCATTCCAGGCCCAGCTCCACTTCAGCATGGAAGATGCCCCACTGTGGGGAGTAGAACAGAGCTGTTCCACCATCAGCCACTTCTCTGGCTTGACCGTGAAATGGGGACCCACCCTCCGGGCTGCTTCGCTCTCGGTGAGCCTGGCCTGACACCCACCGCTCGTTCCCAGTGCTCTCTTTTCCCTGCCTGTTTGCCTCAAAGGCCCTTAGATCTCTTGTTATGTCTATAAAATCTGGTTGGTTTTGGTCTACCCACCTTTACATGTCTTCCTTGCTCTTTTCTTTCAATTTTTTATTACTACGTGTTGGCGGTACCCAACATTTGTGTTCCTTGTGTGGAGTCAGCACCTGTACCTAACACATTCCAGTTCCCTCCTGTCTCAGTTACTGTTCTCTCATGGCTAGGATAAAATATCTGACATCTAGAATTAAGGAAGGGAAGGTTCACTTAGTTTCAGTCCATACTCAGCTTCAAGGCAGAGTGGCACATGCCAGAGGGCCAGTGTTCATGGCGGCAGAAAACAGCAAAGACCAAAGGGTGAAACAGAAGGTGTAGCAGCTTGGGAGCCTCCTGCCCTCCTTACATCGTAATGCAGATCACCACCCCAGGTGGGTGCGGTACTCACACCCACAATCCTAGCATTGGCTCATGAGTTGATCACAAACTCTAGAAGCTGTCCCATGACTACATGAGGCTTTAGGGGGGACAACTAGACACAAACCATAACACCTTCCTTCCCCTCTCCTCCAGCTATTGAGCCCCTTCCCTTTGGGAAGATCTATCACCCTTATCCTATTATCTACGTTACAGTTTCTCTTCATTTGCACTTTGGGTTTCTCATATAAACAAAACCACAGTACAATATTTAATCTCCTGTGCCTGATTTATTTTATATTACATTATAGTCTCAAGATGCATCCATTTTCCTACATAGGACTCACATTTGTATTTCTTTATGGCAGGGTAGTATTCCTTTGAATGTAAATACCATATTTTCTTTTGATAGCCAGGGAGGCCTCTTCCAAGATTTGGCCAGTATGGACTGTGCTGCTATAAGCAGGATGTGCATGTATCATTGTAACATATATTTAGCTCTTGGGGGAAGATAAATATCTAGAAGGGATCTAGTTGAGTCAAGTAGGATTTCTAGTTTTAATTATTTGAGGAATGTCTATACAGACTCCCCAAGTGCTTGTACCAATTGGCATTCCTACCAGCCATGTAGAAGGTTCCTGTTAACCCACAGCTGTGCCAGTGTTTGCTATTATTTCATTTCTGGATGATGGTCATTATGTTATGAAGTCAGATAGAATATAACTATTGTTTTAATTTGTTTTTCTTCAGTAGCCAGTGATGTTGAACAGCTTTTGTAGCATTTATTGGCCATTTGTGCTTCTGAGAAATATCTATTCATTTCAGTAGTCCTGTTCTCAATTAGATATTTTATTTCTGTTGCTTTAATTTTTTGAGTGCTTTGTATTATCTACATATCAGCTCTCTGTCTGGGAAATAATTGAAATTTTTGTTCCATTTTGTATATTGTCTCTTTACTAATCTTTTCCTTAGCTTTTTAATTTGACTTGATCCCATTTAAAGATTCTTGTTGCTATTTCTTGTCCAAAAATCCTTACTGACAGCCATGACTTTTTTATCTACTTTATCTTAAAATTATTATTGAGCCAGAAGAGACCAGAACCAAGAAAAGCTATCCTGGGCAACAAGAACACAGTGAGAGGCATCACAGTACTTGACTTCAACTTATACTGTAGAGCAACTATGATAAAAACAGCATGGCATGGATCCAAAAATAGACATGTGGTGAATGGAATAAAATAGAGGATACAGGCATCCCAGACACATTCAGCTATTTGATCTTCAACTAAGGCTCTAAGAATACACAATGGAAGAAAGAAACTCTATACAACAGATGTTACTTGGAGAATTGGTTATCTGTTTGCAGAAGGTTGAAGCTGAACCCATATTGCCCACTGTCTTAGTTACTTTTTACTCGTTGCTGGGACAAATACCCAACACTTAAGGTGAAGGAAGGAAAGATTTATTAGCTCACAGTTACTGGAGGTTTCAGTCCATATTCGGCTGGCCCAAGGCTGAGTGGAACAGGGCAGAGAGCATCCAGTTCATGGGGGCGGAACAACAATGGCGACAGATCATTGGAACAACCAAGGGAGCAGAGAGCAACAGCTCTAGTCTGTCTCTCTGTCTCTCTTTATATTACATTCAGGCTCTCCGCCTCAGCCTATCTGCCTTAGGCTACACTCATAATCCTACACCCATAATCCCAGAAGTACTTAAAATGCATAATCCCAGGGATCATGGATCAAGTCTCAAACTCTAGATCAGTACTAAAACATATAATTCCAGTGACTCACGAGTCAAGTCTTAATCTATAGAAGTCCCTGTGCCATGACTGCATGAGGCTTTGGGGGGACAACTACACATAAACCATAACACCCACCATGTAGTAAACTAAACAAAATGAATTAAAAATCTAAACATTACAGCAGAAACAAGGAGCTTACTAGAAGATGAAATAGGTTAAAATTTTCATAAAAATAGATTTGTCTATCAATATCCAAGAAAATAATGTTACAATCACTTATTATGAATTCAGACTTTTCCATCCATATCTAAATGTTTGCCCATCTATCTTGAGGTTCTGTGATGAAGCACATCTATATTTATGACTGCTGTGTCCTTCTGATAAACTGATCCTCTTCTCATTACTGAAATTAGAGTCACTGTCTTATTTTGCATCCCTGGTGTGTTGAACACTTGCCAGGCTAAATTAATGTTTATTAAACAGAAGCCAAGCACTCAGTTGTAAAAGGATTTCTCCCCTCCCTCCCCCAGCATCTTTCTTGACTGTGCGGACCTGGACACCTTCATGAATTCTGCATTTAGAGCATCAGTTCTTCAGATGTTGCTTACAGATTTCACTAAGTTGAAAAAACACAACATGGGCAGAAAGTAAATGAGGTCAGTGTGGGCATGGGCAGCTGGTTCTTCGTGGCTGTGCCAACTTGTTCTTTCTCTCACACCAGAAGGTCTCCTCTGCTTACACACACACACACACACACACACACACACACACACACATGCAGGCACACATGCATGCACACACGCATGCAGGTACCATACACCATCCTTTCGTTCTTCCCATCTGTTCAGACACATAAAAATCTAAACACTGTCAATGGCTTAGAAAATCTCCACAATGCTTAATAAAAAGTGCTGCTCCGTTACCAGATGAAGGGACACCTTGTGAGGAGAAGACGCCTGGCACGGGCCTGCCACTCTGTCCCTCACCACCATGGTTTTGCACCTGGCCATCTGCTGCAGCAGTGCTGCCGACAGTTGGCGATGCCCTAGGGCCCCGTTTGAAAGCCCCACGAGTGCCAGGCAGCCTTTTCTCTTGCTTTCCACGCATCATGGTACCTTTTTGATTAGTTCCCATCTTGGTCTATGGCTTACACGAAGCCTCACTTCCTTTGCCTCCAAATGCTCACTTCTATCGGTCCCCATTACGAAGGGAAACATGAATAGACTTTATGATGTGTATAAATGAGGAGACTGTTTTTTTCAAACAGCCTCCAAGCTTTATCACACAGGTTGTAACCCCCTCCCCAAAGACATTTCATAGGTAACAGCAACAACAGGACCCATGCTGAAGCCTCATGGCCCTTAGAAGCCCTGGGCAGAAGGGCAAAGGGTCTTGTTGAGGCTGGTCTGGCAGCGAGGATGGATGGGTAGGCAGATCCGCTGGCCAAAGCCCACCGATAGCCCATCGATCTCACTCCATAGCTCCCTGGGCAGCCACTCTTCTAGGGCAGTACAGGTGTCACGCCCAAGATGGCACACTTAGCTATGGCTGTGGCCTGGGGTACCGTGTCAGGCATACAGCAGACACACATGTGCACAGAACGGCTGATCGATGGAGGTGAACCAAGAGGGGACATTGTAGTCTGTGTAACAAGATGAGGCTAGGCAAGATGTGGAAACTAACCTATAACCTAGTGGCCATAGCAAAACCGCATGGTACACCTGATGCCAACAGGTCCTCCCGGGTCTGCGTGGGCTTGTATCCAACCTCCACCACTTGTGATTTTGGGACTCTTCCCTCAGCAGACCCTGAAATTAAAAGAAATGGGGCTGGTAACACCTTCTGCAGGGCTCAATGTAATATGAAACTTCATGTTACAGATGATATTTTCCTTTCGCCAAAACTGTGAAAACAGTGCCATTAAAAGTACTAGGTTTTGGGGCTGGGGAGATAGCTCTGTGGCACAAGTGCCTGCCTGGCAAGTGCAAGGTCGTGAGTTTGAACCCCAGTCCCACCAAAAAATTTAAAAAAAAGTACTAGGTTTTAAATACTTTCTCTTTCTTCGATGTTGCACAGGGGGTGGTTGTGGGGTGACTAGCAATTCTTAGAGATACCCAAGGGCCCAACGCAGAACTGGAAATAAGGACACAGCCTACCAGCTGCCAGGTTGTCCTTTCTGCAAGGCACTAGGTAGAGGAAAGGGGCTGGGCCAGGGGACTCCTTTCCCAGCGACCTGCTGTCTAGCTTCTTTGATCTGAACACCATCTGAGTGTGTCTCCAAAAGGTGCATGGACTGGAAGCTTGTTACCTGGCACAGCCATGTTGAGAGCTATTATAATCTTTGGTAAGAGGTGGGGCCTAGTGGAAGATAATCATGTCGCTGGAAGTGCTACCCTTGGAAAGGATTAACGGAATCACCCTGGGGCCCTGGGTAGCTGGAGAGACAGTGGGCTGCTGGGAAAAGAGTTTAGCCCCTGAGCTGCTCTGGCTTCCTGCCTAGCCATGCAATCTGTTCCTCTTACACATGCCCACGAGGCCAGCAGCCCTGCTGTGATGCAGCCAGGGAGACTTTGCCAAAGCTGATTTGATTCTTTCATCTCTCAGATCCATAAACCTTTCATTTATTTATTTATTTTGAAGTACCCAGATTGGGTGTTTTATCCTAGCCACAGAGAACAGAAAAGGACAGTGACCCACAGCAGAGAGGGTCAACCTCCATGAGATTGCGACCTCTTTAAAGGAACTCTGGCGCTGGACCAGGGATGGGTGAGGAGCGCTTTTCAACAGATTTACATGATGAATGCTCACGGGGCACGTGCACCTGACCTAGCTCTCCCCAAAGCAAGTGTCTTTCAGGGATTGAGAGGGCCTCAGCTGCTGTTGTGTAAGGCGAACAGGCAGGACAGGATCCTGTGCTGGGGCAGAGTGACAGTAGGAGGTTGAACGATATTTGAGCTGAGTCTCCACTGGGCATTACTTAAAAACACAAGTTCAAAGACCGAATTAAGATATTCAAAGTCATGCAAGGAATGAACCCCAAATGCGGGACTCTTGTGATCAGAAAAAATGACCTAGACACAACAGCATCATCATCTGGCTAAAATCCCAGCCCTGAGGACATATGAGGACAATACCTATAACTCTCTGCATGGTGCCTGAGGCAGAGTCAACTGAATAAATGCAGCTATTGGTATTGCCATTAACTAGCTGGTCAATACACAGTTTCAGAAATGATTATGTGTATAAGCAGAGGTGAAAAGGAAACCCACACCTAGGGTGGACTTAACTAAAAACTTCCCAGAGAGCTGTTGGTCAGTGTCAGCACAGGCCTGGAGCCTAATACTGGGATAAGCCCACCAAGGCCATGGCGGTGGTCTTGGTATGACTTTGTGATGCTAAAGAAACTACTTGTATTTTAGTTAAAGTGAGTTCCAAAGCCAACAACTAAATTCAGAGAATAAAGTTCAGCTCTTCTTTAAAAACAGCGCTAGGATGAGAGCCCCCAATGATGGGAGTGAGCGAAGTCGTTTCTGCGTCCCCAGTGTTCGTATCTCCAGCATCACTCAGCACTGTTAGGCGAAGTGGTTTTGGAGGCATCTGTAACACAAACACGTGCTGGGGAAGAATCATCTTGGAAGCAACTGTGAGTCACGCCTTTCCTGGGAGCAGAGTGGGTGCAGGTGAGGCGCCGGCCATGTCTGCCAAATCTCCCACGCTGGGAAAGCGGCACACTTTCCAAGCACGGCTTCATCTCTGGTTGGCATCCATCACTTGGAAAAGCACGATCGCTCTTCTTCCACGCTCGCAGATGCGCATGTGCACTCTGCTGGCTTTGCTGGTGTGTTCGCACGGGCTTTCTGCAGGTTTGGATCAAAAAGGCAATCAGAACAGGTATAAAGCTGGCCAAGAAGAAAAGCCTTCAAATGTCAAGAATTTCCATTCAAGATATTCATTTTCAGTATCCATTTGCAGACAATTTTGGAACACTCACTGTAAACTCATTTTTTTTTTTTTTTGGTACCAGGAATCAAACTCAGAACCTCATACTTGCCAAGCAGGTACTATGCCACTAAGCTATCTCCCTGGCCCCAATATTCAAATTCTTGCATGCTTGGGTCCTTTACATCAAACGGCCCGGTGCCACATGTAACCTATCTATATTATCCCATATACTTCAAGTTATTTCTATTACTTATAACATAGAGTATAACATATGTATATATACTGTATGATTTAAGGAATGATGACAAGAAAAAATAACCATGCCTGTGCAGGACAGACGAATTATTTTTTGAGAATATTTTTGAACTCTCATTGATCCATGATATGTAGCCAACTGTATGTGAGGGGAAAAAAAAGGAATGCACGTTGTTCTGCTGCTCACTAATTCTCCTCACAATAATTCTCATTAAGCTACCTTAAGAGTCAGTGAGATAGCTCAGCGCTCTGAAGCGCCTGCTTAGGCAAGCTTAGGCAAGCACACAGGGACCACAGTTGGATCCCAGGCATCACACGCTGCGCCAGCCCTCCCCCCAGGGTGGGCTGAGCCAGTCACAAAAATAAATAAATATTTAAAGTCAGTTGATGTTTTCCTGGTTAAATTCAACTACAAATTTCTTTTATGACAAAGGGAGATAAAAGCAAAAAAAATTCTTCTCCAAACATACGTGGTTGGAAATTCTTCATTTTTGCCTCTAGAATACAGCACTGTGATACCAGTAAAACCATGAGACACTGTATAGCACAGAGTACTAAGTAAATTTTAAATAACATTATTATGACAAAAGAGAATGAAGGATGAGGAAAGAAAGGAAAAAGCAAAAATGGAGAAAGAGTTGGGGAAGGAAAAGAAAACTAACTTGAGCAGGAAAAATTGAAAAGGAAGAGAAAGAGAGAGTTAGGTGCAATGGGAATGACAAATATATATATACACGAAAGTAGAAGAGGGAGAAGAAGGAAAGTGTAAATCTAAAAATACACTCTCATAATCTTTTCGAAATACAAAGCCAGCTACACGGTTGCTAAATGAGGGCTGGCTCCCAGTGCCTGGCGTCAACCTGAGCATCTCCCCATGCTGTGCATATCTGGAGCTTGGATTCAGCGTCATGATCGCACGTTGACTTTCAGTAGGAAATCTCAGACCTCAATGACTGAGTCGCTGTGGAATCCTCAGTTGCCACATCAGGGAGCAGTGAGTCGCTCGTGGTGCGCTTCACTTTCTATTTTTACCAGTCTTCTATGCAATCTCAGGCAAGGACCCAAACCCAATGTGTAGGATGAGACCATTCACACCAGTGAGGTTCCATCCAGCCCTTGCAGATGGGTGGAAGATGAAAGGTGTTCCCTCATCTGGATCCTCTGCAAACTGGCCAAGCCACCAGTTCAGGCTGAAGCATCAGAGACTCTTCTGGCCCCTCTCTGGACTTCTTTCAGAGCCAGAGTTAAGACTCTGAATCCCTGGGGTCCTGAAGACCTAGGAAGAAAAGTTTTCCAGCTCAGGACTCTGCCTCATGTACATTATAACATGATACTTAAAACTTTCTAAAATTGGTAAACATGCCAGAAATTTGGCCATGCAAGAAAGAGGAGTTTCCTCAACTTTCCGACTCATTTTCCCTTTGGGTCCCCAAATCTCAGGCAATTTCCCCAATATGTGATGATGTCTTGGGTCCAGCTGCTGACAAGGCCTTAAGACTCTAGGGGAAGGAAGACGCATCTCAGCCTTCCAGCTATCTTTGCAGGGTGACCCCTGAGATTGCTGAGGCCCATGCCAGTGATTCACGTTTTAACCATTTCTGATGCCTGCAAATTTTTATTGTTCTCCCACAATAACAGGGATTGTGCCTAAGAGCAGAACGGGC
Source organism: Myocastor coypus (assembly GCA_004027025.1). Classification (NCBI taxonomy): domain Eukaryota; kingdom Metazoa; phylum Chordata; class Mammalia; order Rodentia; family Myocastoridae; genus Myocastor; species Myocastor coypus. The sequence continues at coordinate 82,691 of PVJA010001524.1, forward strand.
AACACGAGGCCCTTTGTGATTTTCTTTGGTTCTTCCTAGGCTTTCCTGGCTGGGACTGGGCCAGGGGTGGAGCCCCACTGGGGTGACCCATTGGCATCATGCTTGCCTTTGACTGTCCCTTCCTAAACTTTAGGCAGCTTTCCTTAGTGCAGAGGTGGGATGGGGACTGGGAGGGGTTGAAGGGAAACTCAACCTGATGACATAATCCACATACTTTGTTTATGTCCTGGGTCTGGGCTTCTAAAAGGGAGAAGCCAACTGATCAACTTCTTTGTCACTCACACTGAGACATCAACATCCCTTCACAGAGGCAACAGCAACAAGTGATTCCAACAGGAGTGAAAGTGGGGGAGCAGGAAGCAACAACTGTTACCTGGAAGTTCCCCCCGTGCAGGCACAGGTGCCTCATTCTAGAAATTCTTGATTTCATCCTGAAGGATAAAACCCTGTCACTGCCCATCACACGGTGGTATTCCACATGAATGTGTATTGAGAACAAAGAACTCCGATGACCTGTGTAGCAACAAGATAGCCCCAAAGGCAGGCGTTTGAGGTAAGAGCCACAAAACAAGAGGGGAACAGAGTCTTGTCCAAGCTGTGGAATCTTGCTACAAGCACTTTCCAGTCCTGGGGAAATTTGCGCCCAAGTTTCCATCTGATGGCGTCTACCTGGGAGGCCGATCCCACTTGGCACAAGCCCGCTCCAAAGAGGCCCTGCTTGAAAAATCTCATTTTTCTTACAACAGATGCTGGGTTTCAGTCCAGATGTCTTAGACATGTTTTGAGTGTGTGCACAGAGCCGGCACTGGGTTGGAAAGAGAGCCAGAAAAGGATGGCGGGGGAGGAGAAAGCCCCTCTCTCCCCTGCCTGACTCCTTGAATGTATTTGTTTTCTCCTCCAGTCTTGGCTGGCAGTAGCAAGGGTTACAAGAGTGAGTGTGGAAGGGGCTGGGCTAGCAATCTGGATCTTCTCAGTGGAAAAATCCTCCCAATCACCTTAGCAGGACTCTTCCATCGCTGGGATGCCTTTATGTAGAATAACCAAGTTATGAGCTTTAATCAGCCGAAGAATCACCTGGGAAGTTTATCAATAATGCAGATGTACAAGCTTCACCTCCAAAGTATTCATGCTCCTGTATCTGGGTGGCATCCTAAGAAGTGACCTATTTGCTAAGTACCCCATGCGATTCTGATACATGAAACTCAGGCCACACAATGAGAAACACGATGAAACCCCTTTGGTGGCCCTTCCTGAGATCTCCCTGCAGTCCCCAGGCCACTCTCCTCCTCTACTCCCTGAGCCTGGAATTCACATCTTCTTCACAGCAGGCACATACAGATGCCCCTGATCTCTGCACACCTGTTTCCGTTACCAGTGCAACAGCACCAGGCAACTGTGAGCAGCATTGTGGCCACAAGACACCTCAGAACAGGTGTCTGGGAGCCAACACAAATGCACAATGGAAAGCCAGCTTCTGAGCTTGCCCCCCCCAAAGCTGAAACCCTTAACCCCCAGCCCCACACAATCAGAGCCTCACTGATACTCGGCCCTGACTGCTTCTTGCTTCTCGCATGCTTGTCTCTCCAAAATAAGCTACCTTCTTTGGCTGAGGCTTCAGTTTTATTTTTTTCTTCCCATTTGTTCCCTACAGTATCTGCTATATAACTGGTGCTCAATATAGGATGAGAGTTTTTAACTTCTCATCGGGTTACTTCCAAAAGCTCATTCTTCAGGCAGTTATTTGGATCTTGCTGCTCATTAGGATGACGGTATAAAAGGCAGTCATGCTCCCAGACCTGCCCCCAGATGGCTATTTAACTTTCAGCGTAGCTGAACTGCACTTCTAGCAGTACCTCAGAACCTAAAGTCATCTATAACTTTGCTTTTATGGGGAAATGGCTTCCAGATTCCAATTGAAGATGCCAGGAGCTCATTTTTATGGCCACAGTTATGGGTCAGGACTTGACCCCTGGGCAGTTGGAGCTCCCCACTGTGTGTGGGCACACACACACACACACACCATGCAACCATGGTGGAGGGGTGGTTCAAGTTCTTACTGGCAGACAGGAAATGAGGAAAGGAAGCGTCAGGTCAAGCTGTGCTCCTATGGCAATGCTACCATTAGCCTTGGCAATCAAGACAGGGATCTGGAAGGAAGTGTGTTGCAGGGACAGGATCAGGTGACATCCCTGAATCCTGTGGGTCCTGGCTCCCTTGACTGCAGTTGTAGAGGACAGCTGGGGCTCTCTTGGCAGTCACAACTGTAACAGCACAATCAGCACATTGGCTGTGGCTCATCACAAGTCTGTACTTAGAGAGGAGGAGGAGGAGGTTGTAGTTGTTTACTGCTGGATAGTAACCATCTAGAAAGTGTAGTGGCTTAAAGAACAACCTGTGTACAGCTCATATATGTACAACATGGTTGCCTGTGGGCACTGCAAGGCCACATTTAGCTCACAGGTAATTGTGGTTCTGACCTTGCTAGAAGCTGGAACCTAGGTGTTCTCTCTCTCTCTCTCTCTCTCTCTCTCTCTCTCTCTCTCTCTCTCTCTCTCTCTCTCTCCCTCTCCCTCTCTCTCCCTCTCTCTGTCTCTCTCTCTGTCTCTCTCTCTGTCTCTGTCTCTGTCTCTCTTCCTCCCTCCCTCCCTCCATCCTTCCTTCTGTCCTTCCCTCCCTCCTTCCCTCCCCTCCCCATCTCTTTCTCTCCATCCATTAAGTTTTGGCGCTTCTTCTTTCTTTCTGTCCACTGAATATCCCCAGTAGGATAGCCAGACCTCTTATTCCACAACTCAGGATGTTTAAGAAACTTCTAAAATTTCTTGGCTCTCGGCTGACCCCTGGCATCACTTCACTTCTGGCTAAAAGGTCTCCTAAAAGCCCAGATTCAAGGGCAAGGACTGCACAAAAGCTTCTTTCACTGGGGACAACAAAGCTAACACTCTGCCTTTATATTGGTACCTCCCATAGTCTGAGAGGCTCAAGACCAAGAGGATTCATTTATTGTTTGTTTGTTTAGTACCAGAGATTGAACTCAGGTCCTCATGCTTACCAGGCAAGCACTTATGCTGCTGAGCTATCTCCCCAGCTACCAAACATATTTATAAAGATTTACTATTACAATTGTCACTGACACATTGCTGATGTTTGCAGAAGGAACATCTAAATATTTTTCATTCATCATTTCTTTTCACGCCTAAAAGTTATTGATTGTAAAACTCAGCCTGTCACTGTTCCTTCGTATTCCTTCAGCCTGGCTTTCTCTTCACTCACACGCCTTCCTACACTGTACAGGCAGAGTTCCTAGCTGTGAAGTCACAGCACCTTGGTATATTCTGATGGATTTTCAGGTGTAGTCCAATAACAGCACATAAACCTCCAAAAAGTACAAATACTTTTTCTAAAAATAGCAGACAAGTATAGATCAAGAACAGCCTTATAACAGTAGTCCTCTCAGATTCATGTGCTTGGCTAAGGAAGGAGGGTAGATGTGGTGACCATGCTTAGGAACTATGTGGAACCCTGGTATGGCACAGACAGACCTGGCTGCTTCACTCAGTGCCTGCCCCGTGTCCCACAATTTGTTTGACTGGTGAGGGCAGTGTACCCTGACGCCTTTCCATCTCTGCGTGTCCATACACAGAGCTCTAGGTAATAAAATAGAAGAGGAAAGTATGTCTGAGACTTCCAGGGAGGTAGCTAAATGGAAGCCACTTCATTAAGAAGGGATCCTCAGGTCCTGCTTGGGATTTCTTCTTCCTGTTGCCTACACTACAGAAGCAATCGCTATTCCTGCAGCAGTGACTTGGGAACTCACAATGACTTTAAGGTAGGAGATGGAGTCTGGATTAGTGATAACTCTTAGCTCAGTGGATTAAAGTGCCTGCTTAGGCAGACACAGCGGCTGGGGATTTGGTCCCCCAGGGTGCACTGAGACTGAGATTAAGGCTGGGTGTGGTGGTGCGTGCCTGTAATCCCAGTGCTTAGGAGGCTAAAAAATAGGAAGGATCACTACAAGTCCAATCTGTGTAGTGAGACCCTGTAGAACCTTTACTACACACATTTTTTAAAAATGATGACTCTTGAGTTCATCCTACCCTGAACTGTAGAAATCAAGTTTGAGCTGAGATTAAGATGAAGGTAGAGGACCGGAGCTGTCTGTCAGCTGCACAGCACCTGCCAGGCAAGCGTGAGATCATGAGTTCAATTCCTGGCGCATAAAAAAGATGGAGGCAGAGCAGTTCTTTTTGTTTAAGCCATTGTTATCTTAAGTTTCCTGTTATAGTTATTCCTATCTTAAATATCTGAGCCTACCCATAAGCAGATATAGAGCCCGCTGTGAGTGCCACCTGTTACAACTAATACAGGAGAAAACACAGTAAAGAACTAGTGGCCAAGGTGACAGGGAACTCTCTTCTGGACCATGCCCTGGCTTTTCTCTGCAGGCAGAAGTTCCCCTCTAGTCAGTCATTAATGCAACGGTTTTCAACCTGTGGATCTTGACCCCAGCGGGGGTTGAATGGCCAAAACACAGGGGTCACCTAAAGCCATTCCGAATCATAGCTGTTACAAAATTACAGTTTTGAATTAGCCACCAAAATTATTTTTTGTTCTGGGGTCATTGCAATATGAGGAACTGTATTGCGGGGTCATGGCATTAGAAAGGTTGAGAACCACTACATTAATGGATTAAGGAAGTGGTGTCTCCCTTTGGTTCTAAAACCGTCCTTCTCCCTCTGAAGGGCTGCCCATACTTTCTCATCTACACTACTCTGTTTATCTAGGTTTCTTTCCTTGGGTATTCCCCATTGACTGGACAACGTCTGACAACGCATGTAGGTTTTATGGTATTTGTTGAATGAATGAAGAATGAATCAATGAATGAATCAATCAGTCAACTTCTAATCTTCCATGGGATGAACTCTCATTCAGTCTCATGTCGACCTCTTTGCTACACAGCCTTTGCTCATCATCCACATAGTTGAGCATGTGATGAGCCTGGTGATCAAAGCCCTGTGAGTTCCCCAAGCAATGCTTGCTGTGCAGATGGTATGTTTCAGGTGTTAAGCATTATTTTACTTTATCAAAATCTCACTGGGAGAGGAGGCATCATTCACTGCAAACTGGCCTTCTCCTAGGACAGAAAAGGTGGGTGCGTGTGCTGAGTCTGAACAGGGTGGGGGAGGGTGGCAGGCAGGTGACTGGAAGATCTAGCTCATCAGATAACCTGGGGAAGAAGCATTTCTCAGTCTCACCAAGGAAGAGACGGAAAGGCAGTTACCAGAAAGCAGGAAATAGAAAAACAGCATCTCTATGAAGATCTATGCTGAGGAACACGAATACTGACTCAGGCACCCACAGAACCCATGTCCCGCAAGGTAGGCACCAGGAAATGGGGTTATTCCCTGGACTGTCTCCATTCATCACATAGAACTTCCTTGTACATGAGAAGTGGACCTTCAGCCTGGGCATCTTTTCACAGTTGTTCCTGTATGTTTTTACTCCTTTCTTTTTCTAGTTTACGATGAAGACATTTTTGTTTCCATTATTTTGAATTATGAAGGCCCTATTTAATGTAACAGTCCAAGTAGTAAAGCTGGTACTCCCACTCCCATTTCACTTATTTTTAACATCAGACTTTATTAGGATGTTAGCAGTATTTGATGAGAGTGGTTAGACCTCGATCAAGAACCATAAAATAGATAGATGCTGATTGCCTACAGGTGAGTAAAAGATTCAGCCTGAGTGGCTAGCTTTCCAGACTCTTATCACCAAGGCCAAGAGACAGCCATTCACTGTGCAGAGAAGGGAATGCCTCTGTGCCAGGCTGGTCTGAAAGCTCTGGAATGTTCTATGAGAATCTTGCCTCTTCTTCCCTGCTCAGATGGCCACTCGTGCTTCAATGTTTTTATGATGAAATTTTATTGTTGTTTTTCCAATGGACACCCAATACAGTCTTTGAAAACTCTCTTTATGAACTGGTTTCTGTGGAACAGTCTCTTCCTTCTAATATGGTCTACAAAATATTCACTATTACTCTATGATGTAAAAGCTCTATTTCTCTGCCTTGAGGGTTGTTGGTTATTTCTGCAAAAAAATCGGAATCCTCTGCCCTGGTACTACTGTCAAGCTTAGCCCTTGGAAGGGTGCTCCAAGGCCCATTGGCTGAAAAGAAACTCTTTCTGTTTGAACTTTGCACCAAAGGGCATAACACATCTTTGATGGCAAGGCTGAGGGGAGGAAGCTAAAGTAACCTTGCTACCTACCCAAAGGTGGTGCCTCCATGAAGTCTTAAAAGCAGAAAGAGTGTGTGTGTGTGTGTGTGTGTGTGTGTGTGTGTGTGTGTGTGTAAGTGCGTGCATGGATGCCTGTGTATGAACCTGCTTATGTGTGTTTCACAAAAGCTGTTACTTTTAGGCTGGCAGTTCTCACCACTGTTCCTTGTACTACCTCATGAATGACTCTTCTGCTTCTTCATAATATTAATACTTCCTGTGTTGTTTATGTTATGGTTTGGTCAGCAATACATATTTCTCCAGTATCTGCCCTTGGAAGTGCTATCAGACATTTTAGGTATTTGAAAATACAGATTCCTGTTGTTCTTGTTGTCTAGGATATTGTATGGACCTCTACACAAATGAGACATTTATAAATGATTTTTGGTGATGGTGGTGACTCACAAGAAATCTCAGGGACAGATGGGACCTGTGCACAAGGTGGAGTATGTCAACTTCAGGACTGGAGCCCCTTCCTTCTAAAGATATGGGCATCCCGGAAGCACTGGGAAGTACCGAAGAAGAATGCATCCGGTCACGCTTTCTGAGAAATTAACTGAGCTGGAAGAGATTATAGACATCTCACACAGCCTGGTGGTGGTGGAGCTGCTGCTGTGGCTGTGGCTGCTGCTGCTCCTGCTCCTGCTCCTGCTCCTGCTCCTGCTTCTGTTGCTGCTATTCATGAGCTCAACCTTTTAGTTTAAAGAGTCTGAATGTTTCTTGAAAATAAACACATCTGGATTGGAAGCTAACCATGTAAATAGGATCTAGGCTCCAGGCTTCTGTCTGAAAAGAAATATGAAGGATTTGCTTGGGATTTTCTCAGCAGACCTTAGAGAAGTCGTGCCTCCCCAGCCTTTTCCTTCTCTTACCTTTATAGTTTATTTGATTTTTTTCATAGAATCTGAATGAGGGCATCAACATGTGCAAAAATCAGCCCTCAGATGGACGCATGTTTATTTCTTAGCACTTTCTGTACAGTTAGAGCTGGGAAATGAGTACCAAATGTAAACACCTGCCTGCCGAACGGCTCCTCGTCGACAAGGACTTGGCAACGGCCGAGTCTGAGACTGGAGGTGGGGGGCTTTGCTCAGGGCTGCAAACTCTGCAGGGCGCTGGCCACACTTTGAACGCATCTGTAACCCACTGAATGACAGAGATTTTTTTTTTTTTCTTGTCTTCTTGAGTTTTAGAAAACCTCAGAAAGCAAAATCAAACACTGAAAATTCAGATACTTTTAACTACTGCTGTGTGTCGGCAGCATAAAAATGTGGAACGGTCTTCATATTGGCGCTGCCGATTTCTTTACATGTTTAAAGTATGTTGATGTTTTCACTTATTTGCAATTTGTTTTCCAGAAACTAGCTAGATTTTAAATATGATTTTCTCTAGGAGGCCTCTACTTTTTGAAAACACCATGAATATTCTTCTATCACTGAAGTTGTAATCGAAAGACAATACCTACAGTTTCTCACCTTCACCAACTTGTTACTTCTCTAAGTAGGGAGACTAATTTAAAGTAACCCACTATGGATTTCACTATATTGACATTTTGAAAGAACCAAGGTATTCATCATTGAATTATTATCCTCAGGGATTCACTGTTTAATGAAACGTTTTTACAAAAAGGAATATTGGTGCTTTTGGGATAATTTCTAAAACTTAAACCATCATTACTTAATCAACACCAAATCCCTTTGGAGAAAGAGGGTGACTTCATCGACAATGAGCCCAGCACAGTGTTCCAGAAAATATAGATCATGCTCTTGGCCTGCTAGCAGTGATCTAATTTTCATGACTGTATTAAAATATGCACACACAATAAAAGGATTTAAGGAGCCTTGTTTATTTCTTATTGGGAAAGCACTTTAAGTTAGAGTCATGTACTTAATCAAAATGCTTTCTATTAGTGTGAGGGACTGTAAGTTTCATTTCAAAGCGATATCTGAAGATCTCCACCAAATGAAAAAGCCAGGATTATCTGGGTAGGTTCCAGACACATTTTCTCACTGGAAGAAATTACAGCACAATCACTTCCTAACGCTGGTCGTGGTACACAGGACTGAGGCTCACATTCTAGAATATTGGATTCTAGAATAAAGAGTTCTCAAGCTTGATCGTGTGTCAAGATAACCTGGATAGCTTGGTAAAACACAGACTACTGAGCCCACCCTTGGAATTTCTGATTCATTAAGCCTGGAAGAGGATCCTGGAATTTGTGGGTCTACTCAGACTGTTATTTGGTTCAGGGAAAACAGGTGATTGGCAGTTTGCCCATTCCTGATCCAATAGGTTGGGTTGTGAAGCTTTAGAGATCGGTATGTATGTACTGAGGGAGAAGCAGGCACAAATTAAAGAGGGAGGTCATGTTGATAGTGAAATTAAGCAGAGAACATTTTGTTTTTATTTATTTTTACTTTTAAAGGATACAAAATAGTGATAAAAAACAAAAACAAAAACAACATTAGAAACTATATAAGATTTCACTAAACAAAATAACAGCAATTCAACAAAAGTTGCTATATTACATGATACTATCTTCAAATTAGTTGTTCAGGTTACCATATACAAATGTGTAAGATTCATCTAAAAAAGATAATAATGAAGTTATAAGAACACACCTGTAGTCCTAGCACTTGGGAGGCTGGAAACAGGAGGATCACTATGAGTCTTATCTGTGTAGTGAGATGCTAAAGACCCTGTACTAAATGCATTAAAAAATAAGTTATAAGAATTCAAAAGAAAGAAGAAAAAACTAGAGTATAAAAAAAATTAAATATTAGCTGCTCCTTTCAAAGGACCAGCAGAAATTAACAATACAAGTATCCAAACCATTCTGAGCAGAGGATCTTAATATTTTTTTAAAAAAGCAAACAAGCAGTTGACTCTGGGATACCACAGGAACAAGCCCTCTCATGCCAGCAATCACAGAATACAATGTAGTAACTCAATGTTAGGTCACCCAGCTAGGTTAAAGGAAGGGTGTCAAAACTTCAGCAACAACTTACAAAAGTACTGCACAGCCCTCCCCTGCAAAGATACTTAGAAAAGACAAAGTGAATAACATCAACAGCAGTAAGAACAAAAAAATCAATATATTGGTTAGGATAACTATTGCTGACAATGGTTAACTTAAATGTTTATCAATTGCTCACACAGATTTGAAACCAAGCATCCCTTGATGGACCGGCAGATCTCTGCATAAGGTAGCTCAATGACCCAGGCTCCTTCCATGACCCAGGCTTTTTACGTTATGACATCATGAAACATAGCTATCAGCATCACTGATTGGGGTGATTAAGAGAATCGTAGACAGGAAGTGTTTTAATGGCAAAGGTCTAAAGAGGGCTTTCATCACTGTGGTGGGCTTCTAACTGGTGGTCAGCTTGTTACACCCAGCTGAACTGAACTAGCATAGTGCCAGGTGTGGAGCCCCAGCAGCAGACTGTGACCAGGAGCAACAGGGGCAAGACTGAAGAAGCCGCGGAGAGGCTGTTAGGGAAACTGTTTGGAAAAGCTGTTGGAGCTGCTGGAAGCTGCTGGCTGTTCTGCTGGAGGACCTTTCCCTGATGTCTTTCCTGATGAGTGTGGCTGTTTATGTCTGAGGAGGAGCTCAGAATCTTTGTTGTCACTGAGAATGGCTATGGTTCCCTTGGGGGGGAGCTCTGGTCCTCATCTTAAGCGTTGCTTCCTGACTCTGGAGAGGAAGATGCTGGGCTGCTCAGCCTTCTGGAGAAGTTTGTCACTTCAGCTTTCCTGATGGGAACCTGGCTTTCCTCATCACTGGATGAGCTCAGCATCTCACTGTTGCTGAGGATGGCTGTGGTACTTTTGGGGGTGCTGTGATGCTTACCTTGAGTGTTGCTTCCTGCTCCAGTTCAGATGCCCAAGCCTGGTAGCACAGAGCCTTCATCCGGCTGGCATAGACTTCCTAGCTTCTGCTACTGACCTTAGGGCCTTTCTAGCGGTGATGCACGAAGTAAGCCTGCGTAAGACTTTGTCATGGCCTCTAGGCCTCCAGTTAGACTTGTGAGAGTCACTGTTATGAGCTCAGGTTTTCAGCTAGACTCATGAAGGATATCAGGATCCAGGCCCCCAGCTGGATTCTTGGTCTTAATCTGTGGACAGATTTCCAGCACTGCTTGGGTAATTCGCTGTAAAATAATATTATAAAGTGTGTTCTGTGTTGCACTATTTCTCTTGCAAAACCCAAAACCATGACAACCACTTTTGCCTCAAATCTATTTGTCTGGAATTGATACACAGCCACATTAGCTCAGTTAATCTGGATATTAGTGCACCTGGCTTTGTGCTCAGCAAGGAGAAAGTTTTGGTGACCATCTAGGTAGGATATTGCCAAACTCAAGTAAAAGGGACCAATTGAGCATCATAGTTCCTCAGGTTGGGTCAGAGCAGAAGGTCACCCACCAACCTGCTGGGCTTCTGAGGGTGCCTTAGGGTGTTGGCTCCCACTCTCTGTCTTGTTATTGCACTGGTCCTCCTGCAGGTGGGGGAGCCAAGCGGGCTGCAGGGCTGGGAGGCAGCCTGGACCACGGGAGGAGCCTTGATTACCAGTTTCCCAAATGTGCTGGGGGGGGGGGGGCCTGCGCTCTCTCTAAACTAAAACCTCTCCTCCAAAAATATCTCATTAAAGAATGCAGTCATGTCCGGCAGCTACAAAAGAAGAAAAATGTTTTCTCATCTAATATCTTTTAAACGAACCCATCAAAAATATGCTGGATGGAAGACTTCCTGTGTCTAAGGCAGATGGACATTTCTTCTTTTAGGTATATTTTTAGAAGTTGGTTGCATTGTTTGGAAATGTTAATTGAGAAAAGCTGCCACCCAACTTCCCCTCTTTAACACATTTAAGGAAGATCTTTAAAGAAGAAACTACTGCCTGGGAGAGATACTTAATGTACTGTAAGACCGAGAACTGCTCAGTCTCAGGGAAAAAGGAAGACAGAGTGAGAATACAATCACATAAACATCTTGACATATCTATATCAGTCCACTTTCTCACGATGGCCCGGGAGAGAGAGCCTGCTTCCCATTTCTTTCATTTTCCTTGAAAAACAATTTAGCCTCTAGGTGTCTGTTCCCAGAAGTATACAAACCACAGAACGTCTAAAAGGATTTTTTTAAAAGGATAGAGCATTTTTAAAAAGAAAACACCATAACGCCCTTGAAATAACTGAGAAATGGTTCGCTGCTACACATGATGGTCTGATCCAGAGGCCCAGCCAGTGGGGATAGCAGGGTCTCACCTGATCCCATGGTGACGTTACAGCACACTCATTCACTTTTATTGTTTTTTAAGTATTTTTTTTATTTTTAGATTTCGATTATTTATTATCTGTAGTTGCTTATATGGGGAAGGGGATGTATAGTAATTTGTGCTGTTGTAACAAATGATCACATACAAGGGAGTTTATGAAGAGCATAGGTTTATTTCTTACAGTTCTGGAGTCTGGGAAGCCCAAGGTCAAGATAGCAGCATCTGGCAAGGGCTTCCTGCTGCATCCTTAGAGGGAGAAGAGAAAACAAAATAATTGTTAATACCTTGTAAGAGAACCTATTCCCCTTCACAATGAAGAAATCCTCCTGGTTTACTCAATCACTTTGTAAAGTCCCCATTTCTTAATTCTCAAACCTCGGCAGGGACTAGACTTTGGAGGAATACATTGAAGCCAAGGTATTGCGTGGCAGCATTTAAGCACTGATATGTGCAATTGTACCACATAGCTCAAGTTCTTAAATAAGTGGACCAGTCTCTGGCTCCTGTCTAAAGATCAACAAATACAATAGATTCTTGACCACGAGCCTCTCTGAGTCATGCTAACCATCCTTCCCTCTGTAGGTCAGGATAAATCACCTGAAAGCTATGTGTCTGGACCACATTAGCTAAACTCCCTAAAGAAATATTTTCACTGAATTATGATTTCATAAACAGTTTGGCCTCAGTGTTTGTTACAGATCAGGGTAAGAAATGGCTCTAACAAAATCATTTCTACATCCTCTTAAGCCACTCTTTAGTTTGTATTGTCATTTATATAAAAATCAATGCAACAGAAACCCCTGAGAATTTATTGCAACAAGATAACAAGTCCCTAGCAAAGAACTCATAAGCCTTCTTTATCAGACCTGAAAACTCTAAATTCAACACATTTCCCTGCTTCCTTTGGTTACTCTGAGGTTTATCACTCAATTTAATGTTCAACTACAAATTTTCTTTGGGCTAGATCTCTGATGGTGGTCTCTCTCTTTTAATTCCTTGCTTTTGAGCTGCTTTGAACCTTACTTTTCCATTCACTTATCCTCTTTGATAAGGTGTTAATTTTCAGTGTGTATGGGACATCCAAGCCTCAGTACTCTACATGCCTGGATCTAGGCTTAAGGAGAAAGATCCTAAGAACAAGACATAAATTGTGTTTATTTTAATAGGTTTGGGGCCTGCCAGTGGAGTCATTACTGGCTGATCTGTACTTTGTGTCATTACATTAGAGGATATTTCTACTTTTAAAGAAACAAGTTTCCTGTAAAACAATGTATGGTGGCATGCTGGAGTTAGCTTCCTACCTCTTGTCTTCAGCAATATCAACTCCACCAGGAGGGTACATTAACTGACTCATTTGTGCAATGGTCAATTTTCCATTACTGTCACAAACACTTGGGATGATGAATGTGCATAGAAAGGTACATTTGGCTCATAGTTTAGAAGGTTTAAGTCTGTGGTCAGCTCTCTCTGCTGTGTTTCGGTTTATCACCAGGCAATATTTCATAATAGGCAATGAATAACAAAGCAAAACTGTCTCTCCACGGCTGGAAAGTGAAAAGGCACGGCTGGGTCCACTACCTTCTTCAAAAGCATGGCTCCCAAGGACCAGAAATCCCCTCCATAGGCTCTACCTATTAAAGGTTGGACCACTTCGCAATCACACTGCATGCTGGGGCCAAGCCTGTAAGGTATAAGACTCTGGGGACAGTCCAGATTCAAACAATAGCAACCTATATGATTAGGCTCATGTATTGACCAGCTTTGCCACTGCAGCAACCCCTGCCCCCACATCTTTTTTTACTAGCATATGCTTATGATACATAGTGGACACATTCATCTAAGTGAATTGTTGCATGTGTACATCATGCCTTAACCCTTCACACTTGTCTTCCTTTCCCTTCTCCTTCTCCTCCATCTCTACATTCTCTTCCCATTTCCAAAACACTCTGTGTCCCTGTTTCCTCTTATCTATATTTTGTTTTGTTCTTTAAATGATTTATACTTTGGGTCTCTCATATGAAAGAAATCTTGCAGTATTTAAGTTTCTGTATCTGATTAATTTCACCAAGGAGGATGATCTCAAGGTACATCTATTTTTCTATAAGTGACATATTCATCCTGCCTTCTGACTGGGCAGTTATCCACTGTTTATATCCATATGTACTCCATATTTCAGCCATGAGATCTCCCAATGTGTCATATTGATGCTTTCTTTTCTTTTTGAATTTTTAATTGTATACATGTAAGGTATTCAGCATGATCTGCTTATTTTTATATCATTATATAGTCATGCATCAATGTGAATTTGTTCAGAGAACTGCATTTTCAAAAGTGAAGACACTTTGTGAAAACATCACAGAGTGTATTTACAAAACTATAATAGCTAAGCTTGATTGTGTCGATCCAATAGGCTTAGGAATCACTAAGGGGGTTGATAGAGCATGATTTAAGTGTGTCTGGGTCAGTCATGGAGGTGTGACTTCTGCCACTGTATCTGGATCCTTCTTCTTTGCAGGCAGTGCTTCTCTCTGCTGCTTTCTGATTGCCATGGAGAACTTTACTCAGCCACAGGCTTTCACTATGGTGGGTCTTCCTTGGAGTCAACCAATCAAGAATAAATCCCCTGAAACAGTGAAATATATGAAGCTTCTCCTTGAAATTATGGAGTCAGTATAGTAAGCCATAAAGCCTGCTTACATAAATACAAAAAGTAGACCTAATCCAATGTACATTTTCAAATCATAGTGTAATTAAACTGGAAATCAATGACAAAAGAAACCACAGAAATTATGTAAACACCTGGAGATTAAACAATACACTCATGGTGGCTTATCACTGTGCCACAGAAGAAATCAAGGAAATTAAATTATTTCTTCTGATAATCCACTACTGTTATGGACTATTGGATTATACATACAGCTACTTTCTCTTTGTGCAATGAAAAGAAAGATCTGTACCAGTGATATTCAGACAAGAAATCATGTCTGCATCTGTACTCTGAACAACTATGATGAAGACAACATTATACCATGAATTAATTATTGTAAAAAATAATAAATTAATTTCTTAGCCAGGTGTAGTGGCACACGCCTATAATCCCAGCACTTGGGAGCCTGAGGCAGGAGGATCAGTATGAGTTCGAGAGCAGCCTGGGCTACAAAAGTGAGCTCAAGGACAGCATGAACTGCATATTGAAACCTTGTCTCAAAAAGACAATAAATAAATAAATAAATAAATAAATAAATAAATAAATAAATAAATAATTAATTTAGCCAGACATGGTAGTTCATGCCTGTAATCCCAGCACTTGGGAGGCTGAGGCAGGAGGATCGGTGCAAGTTCTAGACCAGCCTGGGCTACAAAAGTGAGCTCAAGGCCAGCCTAAACTGCATAGTGAAACCCTGTCTCAAAAAGGCAAAAAAAAAATTTTTTTCTTAAATCCAATGATAATGTCAGTCCTTGAGCACAACGTTGGTAATGAGGTTGTCATATGTGGCTTTTACTTGGTTGATAGAAGGACCTTTTATGCTTATTTTCTTCAGAGTTTTTAATCATAAATATATGTTGAAGTTTGTCAAAGGCTTTTTCTACATTTATTAAGATGATCATGAGGTCTTTGTTCTTGGTTTTGTGGATACTGCATTTACTGATTTACAAATGTTAAACCATCCTTGTGTCCCAGAACCGAAAGCATCTTGGTTATCCTATAAAATTTTTTTAATGATTTGCTGCATTCTGTTTACCAGTGCCTTGTTCAGGAGTTTTGCTTCCACATTCATTAAACAGATAAGGACTTTTTTTTTTTTTTTTTTTTTTGGCTGGCTCAGGCTGTCTTAACAGCAGGCCAACTGTGGAGCTAGGATTCAAACCCGGTCCTCTGTGACTACCTGTGTTTACCCGAGCAGGTGCTTAACCAACTGAGCTAAACTGCAGGCCCCCAAAAGTTGAGAAAGATTATTTTTTCATCAAAGAGATAGGCCTAGAGTATTCTTTCATTTTAAGTCCTTGTCTAGTTTTGGTAATAAGGTAATGTTAGATTCCAGGAATATATTTGGCAGTATTCCTTCCCTTTCAATTTTGTTGGTGAGTTTGAGGAGCATTAACTTCACTGAAGTTCTTGCAGAATTCAGTGGTGAATCCATCAGGT
This sequence comes from Myocastor coypus, assembly GCA_004027025.1. Classification (NCBI taxonomy): domain Eukaryota; kingdom Metazoa; phylum Chordata; class Mammalia; order Rodentia; family Myocastoridae; genus Myocastor; species Myocastor coypus. The sequence goes on from PVJA010001524.1 coordinate 98,388, forward strand.
TTTGGGCTTTTCTTAGTTGGTAGATTTTTATTATTCCTTCAGTTGTATTAGCTGTTGTCAGACTGTTCAGTATTTTTATATTTTCTTGTAGGAATCTGTTGGTCTCACTGCAGTCGGTTCTACCTAGGGAGAAATGGTGGCAGGAATGAAAAAGATAGACAAAAAGACAAAAGCTGGGCTAGGTGGTCACTGGTCTGTGTGATGGGTAAGACTAATGCAATGCACAACAAAGCAGTCCATTATTTATATTTTTGCAAAGTTAAGAACATGTGACACAAGGTTGCCTGGTGACTAATAGCTGATCTTAACCAGGCAAGAGGTTTATCTCAGGACTGAGTTAGCTTGCTCGCTTTAGCTACTGAGGCCTAGTCCCATCTACCTACATTTGGTCAATTTCTTAACTTTCTCAGCTCCCAACATATCTTCCTTTGTTGTTTTGTTTTGTCAGAGATGGGTATTCCATTGCAGTTAGGCAAGCTGTGTTTGGAGAAGTCTTTAAAGGATCTTTTCATGCTTGATGTCACTCCAAAGGTTATATTCAGTAATATAACTCTACATAGTCCAATAGTCCATAATAGCAGTGAGTTATCACATACTTGGTAATTGCCAAAAGTGGTTGACTTAAGCATTTTATAGCCAAGCATATTAATATGGCATTACTTTTTATACCCAATGGTTATACTTTTCTGCTGGATGGCTAAGATCAAATTAAAGCAAGACCTGTTTAACTACAAAATTAATGTTTTGTGATTTTTTTTTTGAACAGGGAGTTGAACTCAGGCCCTTGCATTTGCCACGCAACACTTATTCTACTAAGCTGTCTCCCCAGCCCTTACAAATATAACTTTTACTAACAGATAAGGTCAGCCAAATCTCCTCAGGATTTACCTTGGAGCCATGTACAGAACCTTGTAGATTTTTGGTTAGTGTCAGCCATCTGAATGAGTCACAGCAACTGCTTGACCAATCTGTTCTTTGTGAAAGCCTGAGAGATTCTTTTCTCTCTAGGTGACTCTCCTTAGGCACACCATACCTCATCAATCACTTCCCTCTGAGACCTCATAATCTCCTTGATTAAAAAATTTGGAATGCAGTTGAATTCCAGAATATCACAGCAGAGGTTCTCTTATGTCCTGAATCCTAATTGACCGTGAAGGACTAGAGCCAAAATATTGTCTATCCTTTTAGCCTGTCTATCTCTCTAATTTTTGGTTTGCAACCTTTGGTCATTCAACATCCAGAAGAGAAGCTTAATGATATTATTACCCTATAACTGAGGCTATAAACTTAACATTACTAACTGAATATCAAACACCTTAGATATAAAATGAAACTGTTGTTTTCTAACAACCATGGATATTCTAATATTTAAATCCCTATAGAATATAAAAAAACAATAATTACACATTTTTACACAGAAATGTAGACATCAAACCATATACTACATGGTAGCAGAACAATCCTATGACATTTTGTGACATGCTTATATTTTTGTTTTGACATAACATAACCCTTTTAGTCAATCTTCTTTATCTAATACGTAAGAATTTTTCACCTGGCTGAGGCAGGAGAATTGGTGCAAGTGCGAGACCAGCCTGGGCTACAAAAGTGAGCTCAAGGCCAGCCTCAACTGCATAGCAAGACCCTGTCTCCAAAAGATTAAAAGAAAAAAAAAAGAATTTTTCACCTAACGAATTATCCTTAAATGGAACATACAAACTTTTCTTTTCTTTCCCCTATTTATTTATCTTTTTTTTTTTGAAAATCTTATTACAACAAGAAATTTTACTTAACATTTTAGAAGATCTGTACACTTGGAATCATGGACACACATAAAGACACTGTGAGATTAACAATAATGAGTTGCCATATACATGTGCAAACCTTTGTTTCTTAATTTAGGTGAATACTAAAACCATTTTTTTAAGAGAAAACCCAATGGCAATTTTACTGAGACTTTTATCTTTAAACCAATGACCAATTTATTGAGGATGTCTCTAAGAGACTTGTGAGATTATTGGAAGCTACTCATTAATGAACAAAAAGGTTGACCACAACTCCTGTTCATCAATAGGACTCTCTCTGAATCAAATTTCTCCTCACTCTAAGGAATTTTTGCTTAACTAACTTAAATGTTTTGATAAACTGTGTATAAACTGATTTTGATATGACTTAGACCAGCTGATAGCTTAAGAAAGAGTTATGCTTTTAAGTCTATACCCCAAATTGTAGTATGAACAAATGACCAAAAAGGAAAGAAAAAAAGAAAGAGGAATAGCTATTCATAGAATGACACGCACATAGACAAATACGTAGTCCACATAAAAGACCATCTTGACAAAATTATGAGTACACATAACTATGTATTCCTGGCCAGATTAACCTATTGTAACTCTATTGCAACTTTTTTAAGAAATTTAGAATTATAAATAGTCTAGTCAGATTTTGTTATTTGTGAATAAGCAGAAATCTCTTATCAGAAAATTTTTAAAGGAATAGTCTTTTATCACTGATATGTATATTTTGTATGATTTATCTAACCCTAGTAAAATTTAGTTCAGTTATCCTTATATTTTCCTCCATCTATTTAGATCTTAGGTTTCCATTTTGTTAGTTCCTTCAGAGGTCCCAGGCTAGATCTGGCCTCTTCATTGTTAACTTCTTCTCCATATCTGGTTTCATGATATATAGCCTGATAGCACACTCTGGTACCCAAATATATCATTCAGGATTCTGTAAAAACCCAAGTATACCCTTTCCCCTAAGTTGGTAGTGGATTGGCTCCCTTCTACTGTCCAGTATGGAGATTTCTCCAAAGGACCCTTCCTAGCTAGCCTTTTTGCACACATTTGAAGGAATTGTCTTTCTGTGCTGTACTTCCATTTTTTTGTACAACTTAAAAGTTAATGTTTTATCTATGAAGAAAATAATTTAACAATTTCCCAGATCTGTACTCAAGTCAAAGAGATTGTAAAAGGCAGAGGTATTTTTAGTATGAGATATAGAAGCTTGTTGAATAGCATCTTAGGGAGTAATAGCTTTTTGTTGGGTTTGTGACATGTGTAGCCATTATAAAGGACCCTGAGACTGCCAAAGAACCCCACTGGGCATATACTGAGATGGAGTTACAATTAAAAAGTTGGCAAAGATGGGTCAATTCTAGAGAACTGAGCATTTGAAAGAGCCTGATTAACTATATCCAAGGCAAACTTAGTCTCTGGTGTAAGTGTTCTTTTTAGAAGTAGGGGCTGAGTTTCCCTTGAGAATGTCAAAGAGAGGACTTAACTCCTAGGTAGGTGGCTTAAGAGGTGGGCAGAGCCAATTAACATTACCAAA